>JANHGB010037438.1:0-31880 GCA_026283785.1 Coracopsis vasa
GCTTGAATGCATCCGCGGACGGTGATAAGGAAAGCAAAGCTCTGGTGCTTAGAAGCTCAGCAATAGTTTTCAGAAAGTCCCTTTTTGTCTCTCAGAGACAAATTTTGGGCTATAAAGTTGAGGCTGTAAATATTGGAAACAGTCTGCCTCATTGATTCTGTAACTTATTCACCCATGATTTCTTGGAAATAGCTATAAATACCTACCAAGTTATGCAAGCTTATGTGCTCATTAAAGGAAATGGAACTGAAGCCTCTGACCTTGTTGATATGCCGCTTTTTATGAAATTATTTGGTATTATATAAGAAAGACCTGAGTTTCTGCATACACTTGGAAAATTGGAACACAAGTTTTTATTTTAAATTTGAAAGGTGGCAGAAAATTTGAAATTGCTGTATCTTTCTAACCTTGACCTGTATCAGTTACTGATGAAAAATTAAAATCCATAGGTTGCTTACATGTAAAGATAGGTTAAACCAATCAGGAACATGGGGCACTCATTTAAGTTCTTAAAATGTTTGTAATTTAAATAAAATTTGAAAATTGTTGGAATTATCTCCTTTGATTCCTATGAAAATCTGTAAGATCTCCTGTAACGCTCTTAGTATCCCAGAAGTGGAGTTCTTGTGCTGCTGAAACCAGTGGCAGTTTTGCTGATGACCAGTGAGAGGAATATATCGCACTTAGTGTTTTGCAGACTGAGCAAATGAAATTCAAATGCCACCTCCAAATATTTTTGTATCAGTTTTCAGACTAAGGGCCCGGTCTGAAGAGTGATATGTTAGCATTGTTTCAGATATTCCACCAGATATATCACTTTAAGTACTTCCTGCTAGCTTGATTCGTGGAGTGACATGGTACTTCCACGATGGCATTTTCAAAATGGAATAATCAGAAGGGCAATTTAACTCTGTGTTAAAGATTTCATACTCTAAGGCTGATAGTTAAGAAAATTATATTGCCCTCACAAAAGAATTATATCAGACCTGAAACAGATGCTGAAAAATCCCTCTTTTATTTCTGATGCAACGCAGTAGTGATATTAAAAGTCTTCATCTCCCTCACATCCGATGTTAAAACAGATTTATGTATTCCTTAGCATTGACGTGATATTTGTAAGACTTATACTGTGGAGTTTTTTTTAAAGGCAGGACACATTCTTCTCTTTCTGCTAAATTAGACTACTTCCAAGGGGCAAAATGTTGAAATAGTGCTTCAGATTTATTCTTTCTTTTCTGAGTTAAAAGTGGTGGAGGACCATGAAACTTTAAAGGAGGCAAAGTGAGTAAGTGGCAAAAGAGAGGAATGTGGGAAGGCTAATAAATGGCCCTTAGTGAAGAAAAATACGTATTACTTGAAGTAGTGGAAGATTAAATGCATTTTGTTTTGCCAACTTGTGTTTAGTCCATTTTTGACCCGAAACCAGTTTAAAACTTCTGTTTGTGGAATATCGTAAGGTTTTCTAAACACCCCAGCAAAGTGAGCAAAGCTGTGTACACATGTATTATGCATTAGAAAGAAGCTGACAAGTAACTCAGCTGCCGTCTCTTCTGTCTTTAGTGGTGCCAACTTGACACCCAAAAGTCTGAGTTTGACATCCAGGTCTGTGCCAAACTCTTTTATTCCAGGTCATTCAGATTTCATCAGCCAGAGAATCGTTTGGTGCTTTCTGGTGCCATTCATTTGCTGCCACTGTGCTCAGGGGGACTCTGGCATCTTATCTCACCAAAAAGGTTTGGTTCTGAGACCATACAGACAACTGGGAGATCTCCTTCTCCTGCACATTACATGCAAACCTGAACAGTATGCTCAGTGTAAGTCCTGACACTAACATCAGTGCCCTTGGAGCATGCAGTAACTTTTCTCAAAAGAAAAATAACATCAGGAAATAAAAATGCAGCACATTCATGTGTGTGAGAGAGGAAGATTAAAAAAAGATACAGGGAAATTATAAGTAAATTAACTCAATGGCTTACAGCAATCTGGGATACTATAGATGTTTTCACACTGCTGTTTTTTCTCATCTATACTTTTCAGAACAGTGATTTATATTCCAAAGTATTTTATTTATCTACATGTGGCTTCATAAAGATCAGGTTTGATCTTGCTGAGTTTTGTTTTATGATTATTGTTCTTGCTGTTTTACATATAGATAAATGCAAAAAGAACTGCTTCAAATTATTTGTAGCAATTACGTTAAATCCCAGGTTTCCGTGTGTTATATTATCTGTACTCTAGAGGATCATGATAAATACTTTTAATATACTTTAATGGGTTACTGTTACAAGGAATTTTGCATTGCCACAATAGAGGCAGCATTACAGTAAATTAAATTACAGTGCACACAATTAAATAGAATAATGAAAAAATCAGACTTGGAGCAACAGCTCTTTGGAGTCCTCTGAAATTCGATTTCATGGTAAACATAATAGGAGAAGATGGTGAGTAGTTAGATAGCTAAGCTAGATATTATTTTGTTTGTTGCATCTACATCAGGGATTAATGTTCTTTTATTCAGAGACATTGATTAGTCTCTGGATTATTTTTCTGATTGATTACTGCTGTAATGTAGCATTCCTTTTTCATTTATCTACCCAACATCAATATAACTTTAGAGCTATAACTTCATTCTGGTACAGTTGTTATGCAATCTGCAGTAATTTGTGGCTTCTCAATAGCAGCTGTAAGGAAATCCATACAGATTTAAATTGAGATTATAGCCATATATTACCAAAAAACCCCACCTTCCTTTCATCTTCCCTGAAAAAGAGAAATATTAATTTTACATATTCTCTGACAACAGCTCCTTTCCAGGAATGCTAAAGCATGAGTGATCCGTTATCCCGGTAGAATACACCCCACTCCTAAGGACAGCTATGGTTGTGCTCAAGGTCTTCAGGTTCTTTTCCCTTTTTTGAACTGGTACGATATTTTACCTGTTTGTAAATTTGGATATTCCAGTGTCTTAAATCAGATCTACTCTATTAATAATCTCAAAAAGAAGGACTTTTTATTTTCACAGAATTTGGGGAGGAGGTGGGAGGGGTAATGGTTAGCAGTTAAAATATGCAGACAAAGCCTTACCCTGATCCACATCTTCTGTCATCTTCTGCCTTTCGTGCTATTGGAGAAGTTTGTTTGAAACCAAGTCTTTAGAAGTAACCCTGGCAGTTAAACTCAGCTCCTAATCTCACAAACTGTGTTTAGAAGACATAGGAACGTGGTTGGGATTTTTTTAGTTTATGAATGTGCAAGTGCTTTGCTGAATTTAGGGCTTACATGCAAATCTGTCCATTCTGTGCTTACAAATACTTGTGAAAGTCATTGGCTACATGTTGTGTGTGTGTTCTTTGGTGCTCCAGCAGGTGAATGATTTAAGGGTTATCTATAAACTTCGAAGAATTCACTTAAGAGTCACTTTTAGAAGTGGGGAAAAAATAATAAATAAACTGTTATGTTTCTGTGTCCATCTACAAGTCCCACTTCATCTCCTGTTATATTAAAGAAGTCTGTTACCAATGTTTTTTATCTGGCATGGGAGGGAAAGAAAAAGAATGTTTCCTCTGTATTATGTTGTTAATCCTTCTCCAGAGGTCCATTTTATGGGTTAGGGAGATGTAGGGAATGGCCAGCAAGCCTTACTTCCTTAATTAAAAACATAATTAACCATGCAGATAACTCTCAACTCTAGTGTAACACTGGTATTATATTGAGTCTCTGGCTATTAAGAGACTTGATCCATAGGTGAATATGTAAGTCCAGAAAGAATGTTTCACATTTCTTTAAATTGATGTAGCAAATGTGTGCTCCTGAACAGCTTGAAAATAAATAATTAATTCTGTTTTGCTGTTTCAAGGCCAAACTGTTAGTGTCAACTGTTGCAAACAGAATTAATATTTTAGTTTGTTCTTTCAAAGATTTAGCTGCAATTGCTAAAACATGCTCCAAAGAAATGAATCTCAGTCATCATATAATGAAATGTAGGAAACTTTTTCTTTGCTACACAGTTTTAAGTGGGAAGATCAGTCGTGGTGCTAAAAAGTCCATAGAAATAAATGATGTGATATTGAACCTCTGAATCAAAAGAATTAATTTTGTTTTTTGTCCCCTTGATGATCCAGATGCCAGAAAATTTGTAGTAAGGATCATGAGTCTCCATCTTTTACAGTTCCTTATCTGGAAATAGCTAGGTTTAGTTTTGTCTGTTTTCTGCCATTTTCTCTTTCCTCTTTTTTATTACATAGGCACAGCAAAGTAACGAATCTGCAGATTTGCTTTCACATCCCATGCTGCAGGCAGCTGTCACTGGGAATAAAATGGTGTCTCACACTGCTAACTAGATTGTATACAGTCTTTGATTATTAATGTAGATGAATAATGCTTATTATATACACCAGATATTTCTGGGGGGAGAAATTTCTTATAATGAGTTTTGCAATATTCCAGTTTTGAGTAGTCAGCTTGTCCTATGTCTACTGGCCAGCCCTACCACACAAACAGATGGATAAGTTCTCACTTGCGAGCTCTTTGTTCTAAACATCACAATATGTACATGGGGAGAGAGATTCCTCCAATAGCTCTCTAATGCAAGTTACTCTGTAGGCCCTCTGAATAGCGGATGTCAGCCACCTCCATAAGACAGTTATTCTCTCTTTGGACATCTACATCTTCTAGATATGTGGGTTGCATCTCACTGTCTTCACTGACCTACATAACTAACTGTGGCTCCACACCTGACTCCTGGGGAGCTGGAAGTGCTTGAGATGGATACTGGCTGTTCCTGATCCCACAGTCACTGAGGGAGTGAGACTATTCAAGTTCCTGTTTCACTTTGAGGAAGCCAATTCTGTTTCAGGTTCTAGAAACAAGAGAGGCAACTGTTACAGCAAAACTCTTCTCCTGATAATCCACTTTTTTTCAGGTTTTTAAGGAAGAACTGTTCATTCATCTTTTATGTCTTCTTGTGTGAATGGGAATTTTATTAATTTCATCCACCTACATGTATTTTTTTACGTATTTGTTACATTCCTACAGCTTGAGAACATAGGACTCCTCCTGTGGTACTTTATAGTTAAATACATAGTCCAAAATCTTTTCTTACAAATAGAAAACTAGCTACCCTAAATGCCAGCCTAGCTGTTCTGTATAACTTGAATTGTTCTGTGAGTTGTAATGAAAATACGGAGAGATCTGCAGATCTCTCTCCATATTGGAGGGGCAGGTTGGGGCACTCCACTCATTTCCTACATGCATAGTACAATCTGAAAGTACATGAAATCTCCTTCAAGTTACACATTATCTACAGGGAAAGTAAAAATTAAAATAAAAAAAAAGTAAAATTAAAGTAAAAATAAAATTTCTCATTAACACATGTTCCTGTCCTATTTCTAACTTTGGTAACGGAACTGAAAGCATTGGTGCCATTGGAAGGATACCCACAAAATTGCCTAACATATCACACGTATTGTGAGGAATCTGTGGTGCCCCAAGTACCATTTGTGCACAGCTGCTGATAATGCTTTTAACTTTATGGTGGTAGGCCATATTCAGTGGATTAACACTTGTAATAGTACTGTTGGCTTCTTATTTTGAAGTATTTAGGTGAAACATTAGTGTTGTATATTCTGCATGAAATGTAGAATAATGTGAGAATGAACTTATCAATTATGGTGTTTTTAAATGAGGCTCACATAGGGTAACTGCTTGGCTTATGAAATACACATTATGTATTATTATCAATAGATGCATATTCAGATAGAATAATTCTAATGCAAATTCATTATTAAATGGAAATTATTACATTAGTTGCATTAAAGTGTATCAGTATTAAGAATTGCTAGAATAGTTTATAAATAGAGTTCTGAAAGTTCACAAAGTGTAGTGAATGAGATGGCCATTCAATGTGAGGATCATATGGAATTTTGGCCTAATACATATATACTTTAAAGTTATTTCAGACGTACCTGCCAACCTGTTCATGAAGGGGACAGTCTAGGACCATAAATAGCTCAAAGGATTTCACTTGTATAGCTTAAAAACGCAACAGTAAACCCTTTCATATAAACTTAGTTATATTTTTTCATATGAGCTTCAGTGAAAAAGGGCTTATGACAGATCATAGACCATTTTAGCTTTTGTATGGACTTTTGTTTCCAAACTGGTCTTCTCCACATCTCAACTATAAAATTTGCTTGCATTACATAGCAGTAAAGGCAAATTTTCATGTTTTGATTATGCTATTTGTAGAATTTAATACAGCACTGGAATCCACGAGTTGTCATAGTATACTGAATTATTAATTCATCCAGTGTTATTTCCTGTCTCTGGAAACAGTGTTCAGTGTTTTAGAAAATTATGAGTGGAGAAATAGGGGCAAATAATATTCCTAGATAATTGAAAAAGCTAATATGATTGAGGAGACAATTCCTTTCTATCACACATAAGTTATCACCTTATACCATGAAATACAAGATCAAATGACCCTTCATAATACATTAACTAGCATAGAAGCATATGTTATGCTTTTCCATTCAGCATGCCTAATTAAATTTTGCTAAGCTGTTTGTGCAGATTTCTTGTTGCATTTTATCAAGAAATGTCATTAGAAAAAAAAATACATTTTGTGTCTTTTGAATAGATTGTATGTGTGGGACTGAAATTGTGGTGGGAATATTGCAGGCAAATATAGAAGAGATTCCTGACACTAGAAATAAAGTCTAACAAATAATATATTTAGGTAAGAGTTGCAACAAAGCTGTGGCAGGTGATACCAATCTAACAGGTTTCCGTATCTTGAGTTTGATTTATTTCTTTCATTTTCTGTAAGTTAAAGAAAAGGGCTTGTAGACTTCAAGAAAGTGTCATTGCTTTAAGACTCAAATATTATGGAGCATGAAAAACTGGGACTTCTTCTGTGCACCATGATGTATTTGTGATAGTTTGTTCCTTTATTTTGGTAAATGATTCATGATGTATGTTCTCATTTTAATTTTAAATACAGAAAAGTCATTCATTATATATGCAAAAGGCCACAGTTGAGTATCATTAAGAAGATACATGTGTTTCTGGACTGATAGGAGTGTATCTGAGTGATTTGAAATGTTAGAAATTATACTGTCACCTTTTGGCACAAAAATAAAAATGCTGAGAGTACACATAAAATGCTTCTTCTATATTGTTTATTCTTTTCTAGTTTCTTTAGATGCCTTTTGTGTCTGGATCACTGTAGCCTGTTAGATCTTGGAGCTGCCTTTAGTTATTTACGTTTGTTTGTTTGTTTTTTAATGTTGGATTTAATTTCCCTCCTATTTGTTACTCTGTTCTGAGTTCAAGGGGATCATATTATTAAATCTGGACAATTTCCAACTCTTTAGATGTTTATTCTTTCTGTACCCGCACAGCCCTTGGTGTGCACCTGACATAGAGACACTAAATTCCATAAGAATCCAGGGACGTGCTTGTCTTTGAAGTTTGAGGAAGCTCAGGCAGAAAAGCAGGGGCACCTTCACTGTGTTCCATGCATTGCTATCGACATCACCACAGGTGAGCTCTTGCATTGTTCCATCCTCCAGGAGAGGCTGTGAGCTTACACTGGCCATAGCCTAGGTGACATCACTTTTTGCATATAGCCAGCTACGGTCCATGCCTGAAATTGGGTGGTGTGAATACAATGTATACGACATCAAATTTTCGTAAGAAGGAGCTCAAGCTGCTTCTTTGGCTTGGTAATGGTTATATGATATTCTTCACTGCGAGGGTAGTGAGGCACTGGAACAGGTTGCTCAGAGAAGCTGAGGATGCTCCATCCCTGGAATTGTTCAAGGCTAGGTTGGATGGGACTTTGAGCAACCTGGTCTAGTGGAAGATGTCCCTGCCAATGGCAGGGGGGGTGGAACTATATGATCTTTAAGGTCCCTTTAAGGTCCAAACTATTCTGTGATTGTGTGATTCTGTGATATAAATAGACACTTTATTTGAGCAGGTGTAAAGATATCTGGATTTCAAACATACAGCCTGAATGTTTATGTCTATCCTAAAGGGTAGTAAGAGCATACATTTTTCACCATGTTAAGCTCCATGTTAAGTTCACAGGTAAAGACTGGAGCTTGAGTTTGGATTCAAACCCATATTTAGATAAAGTCTAGATGTGGTCAGGTAGCTTTTTCACTGCCTTTGGACAGGGTTGAGTAGAAGAAATTCTCAAGCATGACTTATTTGTATTCTACTGTTACTGCTTAAATAGATACTGATGTGGGAAAGCTCTGTTGTTCCATATCTTGTGTCTGAAAAATTTATTAGTGTAGTTTTCAGGTTTGTGCACAATTCTTACATAATTAGATTAGTATGATATGCCAAATATTTTCCCACTCCTTTGTCCTGTTACATAGTTCTTAATGTATTCAGATGTGTACTGAAATCTCATTAAGAGGTTTGGGTGGTATGAATTTTTGACAGGCTATAGTGTCATCATTGGAGAAAACTTCTTTATTGAGCCTGAGAATATGTAGGGTTTGTACCCAGATTTTTTCTTACCTTAGTCAGACATTTAAGATCAAAGTTACCAAGATGAGTATGAATAATAGTTCCTAAACACTAGACTGCTGTGTATAATTTTTTAAATTTTCATCTAGAAATAAAAATTAGGCTACTTGGCTGTTATAGATTGAGTACGGTTATGTGTAAGAGAACATAATAAATCTCACATTGTGGTTATTATGTAGTTGTATCTTATTAGCTGGTTATATCTTGTTTTCAATTTCAGTGTCTTGCACAATGTCTCTTCATTCTTGATTTTTTCACTGGCCTTTTTTTTTCTGTAGTTCCAAAATTTTATGAAATAATATGAATATTATTTCAAAAGGGTTTGGGGCACTTTTTAGGCATTTCATAAATGTGTTTCTGGCAGACTATTGGTTCAGGTGAGCAGTCTTTAAATACTGCATTTCAATTTAGTTTTGACACAGATAAGAAAGACCTATCAAGCAGCTTTTGTAAAAATGACACCACAAGTATTATGTGCAACATAATATAAAGAGAATGCTGAAATACAAAGAAAAGTGTCATTTTTCTAGAGGATATGCAGATTGCGGTATGGCATAAAATATTCTGAAGAACAGCATATAATTATCTTTTGAATTTTTATGTAAACTCTGAAGCCAAAAGTGTTCCTGAAAATGGAAAACAATCAGCTTCTTAATAACATCATCCATCAAAGATAAACTTTTAAAGGAAGAAGCATCATCATCAACATATTTTGCTACAGTAAAAATAAATGAGTTAATTAATATGGATACAGTGTTATCTCCAACATGGTACAACACAGAGCATAGATTAAAAAAAAAAAACAAAACAAAAAATAACAAATGTCTTCCTATTTATTGAAGCTAGCAAATGCATGTGGATTCCATCCAAGGAAAAAAAAATACTGTCTACTAGAGATTGACTAATGTGTAATTTGGGAAAAAATAAACACCCTTCTACCTGTCAAGACCATGTGTTGTGAGCCATCAACTAAGTACCATGCAGCTGCTCACTCACTCTCTGCCTCCTCCAGCTCCCAGCCCGACCTGAGCAGTGATCGCTCCATCCCAGGTAACTCCCCCCAGTTTATTTACTGAGCATGATGTGCTGTGTTATGGAATACCTCTTTGGCTAGTTTGGATCAGGTGTCCTGTCTCTGCTTCCTCCCAGTTTCTTGTGCCCCTCCTCACTGGCAGAGCATGAGAAACTGAAAAGTCCTTGATCAGGGTAAGCGCTGCTGAGCAACTATAAAAAAGCATTGGTGTGTTATCAGTGCTGTTCTCAGACTAAAGCAAAAACACAGCACTGCACCAGCTACTGGGAAGTAAAATAACTCTATCCCAGCTGAAACCAGGACACCATGCAAGCCTTGGCAATGTTTTTTATGTCAGGTTCCTGCCCTCCTTTCACTAGTCCATCTTCTGCGCTGCCACTGACCAACCAAAACTTTGGCCATCTCATCTAAATCCATGTTGTGGGTGAATACATTGAGATGCATAAATGTAGGTGGCTACATGGAAAGGAAGTGCTTAAACTTATGTTGGAATTGATGAAAATTTAATGACAGGGGTACAATAATCTCTTCATCTGACTAAATTCAGCTGTCTTAAGGCATTCTGAATGGCTCTGTGGACAATGTTGAGTACTGATTTGCTTTAATATCAGTGTCCTCTGCCATTTTAACTGCTCTAGGGTATCTCACCCACCCTGTACTGAGAACTTGGACCATAGCAGACACTTGCCTCCTACCCTTCATGCTGGTGAAACTTCACATATCCACTTGTGTGACCTGGCATGCCTCATGCTGCCTGGATAATTACCTATTGTGTGTAAAATGGCTTTTAGCATATGTCTATATCTGTGGACCAAGTATTTTTGTTTTAAATTGAGGGGGTAAACGTTACTCCTGTGACTACTCCTGATTCCTTAAATTCTGAATTTCTTCTGGCTAGATTTTATTTTTGCCTGGTTACTCTTTCCTGAGCATAACTTTGTTCCATATAATGTTCTGACTCAGAAGAAGTTTAGTTGGAGCTTAATGTGGAATTCCTAAATCCTTATTGTGCCTCTGATACCTGCTATGAATGCCACTTTCGTCACCTGTGTATGTTTAAACAGAATTGCTTTTATGTTTGATTCTACAGTTTCTCAGTGTTTCCAGTCCCCAGTTTTGCTGCTAGACTGAGCTTCTGAGTCTCTTAAACATTTTGCCAGCTATTCAGTAGTATTCATTTCAGGACACCAGCATTGCTACTGTGTACACAGCAGTTGTCTTACTTGCTGTGTCCTTTCTTGTCGTGCTTGAAAGCCCTTTTCTCTTCTCTGATCACTGGGCTTTGTCAGCCTGGGGCTTTGAAGAACAGGCAGGGTGCCAAGTTCTCACAAGCTATCGGTCTTGATTTCCAGAGTAGGCTCCATAAAGAGGGTGCTGTGGATAACACCGCCAGCGTTAGGAAGCACAGCTCAGTGTTTTTTCACATGTGCACAGCATTTGCATTAGCAAAACCAGGCATCAGTAAGTGTGGTGTCAATTGAAGCAGACACAGTGGTCAGTGGGGATTGGCAGCAGCCACTGCATCATTCTTCTGCCATCTCTCCTCTCCCTGGCCTGAGGGGGCTGTCTTCCAAAGCATGTGTGAGAAGAGATTGCTCTGCATAGTTCAGTGTTTGTACTTTCATTGAGGAAGTAGATGTATATAAAATTGCCTTTTTAAGTGTAATATTCCGCATGGGAGTCCAGATTTTCCTCCAAGGATTAGATGCTTCGGAAAAGAGGTACAGAGTGGCACTGGCTAGCTTGGTGAGGAATGGGTAGACAGTCTGACAGTTGCTTTCAGCCTCCCAGCTGATGCCATAAAAATCACATTGGTAAATTCCAGAAATCCTGGAAAGATGAAGTTGCAGATGATGGCTTGAAGTCACATAATTCAGTAGATATGAGGCAGCATTTCACAAATCTGGAATATACAAACAAACTTCAAAGTCCTGTCAGAAGTGTTTGCTTCTGACAATGACTGTCCCACTGATGAGCTGTTCCATATTTTGAGTCTCAGTTTCTAGATAGACATAAAGCACACACTGGTTCCACACTCGTTCTAGAAACTTCTAAGCTGTTATAAAATGCTTTATTAATTTATTTTCGCATAAATGGAGTATCAGGAAAGAGCTGTTGAGGAATACTCAGCAGTGCTGTAGTCAGGAAAATCTTCATGATGCTTGCTTGGGAGTGCAGCTGATAAACCATTCTTGTGAATGAAACATTTTTCTGCTTGCTTTAGTTTTGAACAATTCTTCTCCTCAGGCATGCATCAGAAATTACGTGATCTTTCCAGCCTGGGTGAAATGCATAAAATCATTCTGTTTTTCCAGTAAGAGTATTCATTTGAGTAATCATCCTTACTGATTTTTACCATTCCCTCGAAACAAGAGGTGGGGAAAGAGATTTTCAAAGTCTGTTGTTATATACTGAGATGTATTTCTGTCTGAGGAAAAGCTTTGTGCTGTGATATCCGGTATTTATATTGGAAGTGGTTTGACATGCCACGTCTTCGCAACCATGGTTTAAGGCTGTAGGAAAGATTCAGGTATGGTTTCCTGATTCTCCTTTTCTGGCAGTTTGAAACGTGTTGTAATAAAGGGATAACTTCAGAGAAAGCTCCTCACAAACCTGAGCGTGCTTATGTCAGAAGATCCTGTTCCTTGTTTTCCCTCTAGACATCAATTTTCTTAGAATGTGTATCTACCAAGTGGAGTTCATCATCTCCTTCCATCTACAGATATCCAACAGGCTTATTGACTTGTCCATTGCAACACTGAGCCTGTTATTATTTACCTTTGCATTTTCTGTAATGTTTTGCAGTAGATCTTCAAGTCAATATTGGATTCATTAACAAGAAAATGAAAGTGTGGGGCATGAAAAATAGGGTTCATGAGCCTAGAAATGAGTATGATAACAATGCTTGCTTGGTGTAAAAGGAGGGGTTTAGCTTTTAAAAGTAACAAATTAGAACATAACTTAAAAATAAAGTGAGAAGAACTAATGACCACGGACCTTATTCGCTTAGTTTCCAGAATGTTGATGGCACTCAAGAAGTGTCAAGGGCAACTCAAGAGTTTTGCTGTCTTCCTCAGAGCACGTGGATTTGAAGAAGCAGCGTACAAGGCAGGATGCTGGGGAAAGGTAAATTGGATATTTATTTAAACAGTGTTGTGGTTTAACCCCAGCTGGCAACTAAGCACCAGACAGCTGTTCACTTTGCCCCCCCACCAGTGGAATGGGGGAGAATCGGAAGAGTAAAAGTGAGAAAACTCCTGAGTTAAGGACAGTTTAATACATAAAGCAAAAGCCACGCACACCAGCAAAGCAAAACAAGGAATTCATTCATTGCTTCCTATGGGCAGGCAGGTGTTCAACCACCTCCAGGAAAGCAGGGCTCCATCACGTGCAACTGTTTCTTGGGAAGACAAAATGCCTTAACTCTAAACATCCTCCCCTTCCTTCTTCTTCCCCCAACTTTATATGCTGAGCATGATGTTATATGCTCAGCATATGATAGTATATGGCACATCCATTTGGTCAGTTGGGGTCAGCTGCCCCAGCCGTGTACCCTTACTTCATGTGCACCCCCAGCCTACTTGCTCGTGGGATGGAGTGAGGAGCAGAAAAGGCCCTGACTCTGTGTAAGCTCTGTTCTGCAATAACAAAAACATCCCTGTGTTATTAACACTGTTTCCAGCACAAATCTAAAACGAAGTATCAGCTACTGTGAAGAAAATTAACTCTATCCCAGCCAAAACTGGCGCAAAGAGTGAACCAAGGGAGCAGGCATAGGATGAGTTAATGAGTCTTCTTTATTCATCCCTTTTCTAGTAGTTTCTTTAGCATTTGAACAATCAAGGTTTCCCAGAACATATTAGAATCACATCCGGAAATACTCTTGGTAGCCTACTTTTCCTAATTCCATGTGCCTGAAATGCTCACCCACTCAGGGAAGTGAAATAACATTGTGGTCAGTAAATACTAGGGAAATTCAGCTCACCGGCTAATCTCATGTAAAAGGCATTGACATCAAAAGTCTGCTGCTAGGTACTTTGGCAGGAAAAAGCAAAGGTCAAAATTCAGTAAATTAAATACTCATTGCAGATTATTTACACAGCTCTACTTCATGCCAATAAATAAGAGACCTTTCAAACCAAAATCTATGCTATTGCTGCTGTGTTAACGTATTTGTGTATGCAACTTAATATGAGAAATAAGATCCATTTTTTTAATTCTTATTTTACTTCAGAAAAGCCTATTAATACTTTCTATAGAATACTCCTAGAAAACTGAAAGCTGTTAAGCCCTTGTCGTGTATAAAGGAGGCTTTTCCTTTGTCCAGCCTTTTCTCAGTGAACCCCAGAACGTAGTATATGTGTTGAAAATTGCTGCATGTGGAATTTCATTAATTATTGCTTGTGCAGCTTGGTATGTTGTTTCCTCTTTCCTCACACTTCCATAGATCAAGTAACTTCCACACCATTTAGGAAACCACTTAGGAAATGTTAGCCATTTAAGCAGAGGTTTGTTATCCTTTAAGTATTTAAATTACCATGACCTTCTGGTAGTTAGCATATCAGACTTTTTGGAGTGCTTAGAAGGTAACTGGGTTTGCCTTCAAGAAAAAGAGGAATATTAATTTCAAAACCTTTCCAGTATGGATCCATTCATTTCCCAAAAGGAATAAAAACTTCTCAACAAAAAGGTAATGGCATTTATCCTCTGGAAAATAGTATAATGAAATGAGGTCTCAGGTGGCAGAGCCCTGAGTCCATAAGCCCACCCAGCATACTGTCATATGGATACTTCCCTGTTTGTGTTTGTATGCAGTCCAATTTTGCCAATGTAGTATTGTATCCACCTTAGACTAGATTCAGACCTACACCAGCCAAGTCTGCACTTGACCAGGTTGTCCCATGAAGTGTTAGCAACTCACCTTGTCATCATGTTGGAGATACTTGGTCCAAGGAACTTATTTCCATGATACACTTATTCTCTGGGATCTGAGTTAAGAAGAAAAAAAGAGAGGAGTTGGACTGGGGCTGCTACCTTTCACGTTCATTTCATAGGGAGGATTTTAAGATACCCAGTGCTGTAGGGCACTGCAGCTGTGCAAAGTCCATGGAACTTCCCTCAGTGGCACTTCCCTTCCATGACCCCAAAGCACAATTCTGTTACATTCAGATGAGAATAATGAAGGGCAGAAATGGTCTATGGAGTGTTTTTAAAGTCTGTGGATGATTGATTCTGTGGTGGATAATACTGTGGTCAGACTGATGCTTATTTTCCTAACCACCCCTTCCAGGTTTTTTTCCCCAAAGGACTCCATGGCTTAATGCAGGAGTAAAGATAGCACGCAGGGTTGTTTGAGTGGGCAATTGTCCATCCCCTGCAGCTGCAGGCTGCTCCTTCTGCCTCCTCAGAGCAGGCAGTGCCTTTGCTGCCAGACCTCCAGGTGGAGCTGGCGAGCTCTGTGGGCTTTGCTGGTGTCTGTGCCTGGCCCTGAGCAAAACTCAGCTCCTTATGGTTCAGAAGGTAAGAGTCCAAGAAGAAGCTAGAACTGAATGCATGAATAATTGATACAGGATCAGTAACTGGCCTATGTAGGATTACTCTATTTCATTAAATTTCAGTGCAGAGGTTCGACTGCATTCAGCAGTTCTGCAGACTGGGTTTACTTTACGACAAGCTGTCAACGATAACCTTTTCTCATAATAACCTCTGGAAAAAAAGGGTCCCATAGCCAGGCTATACCCAGTATTGTCCAGGTTCTGGTACAGGGAAACCTGCATGTTTTTATTACCAAATGCACATTTTCTTAAACGAAATACATATACTTTTGCTATGAAAATATTTTGTAGGAAACGCTTTTCAAAAGATAATGCTCTCTGTTGTTCCTCGTTACTTTGTATTTCTGGCACTGTCTGCTGTTGCTACTCTTCCTGCTGTTTTTCACCCCACAGACGGTTCTCAGACCATCCCCAACCAAACCCAAAAGCTCTCCTGAGATGGAGATCAGTCTGTTACTGGAGGCAGTCTCACCTAGAAGAGTTCTTTGATTCATTTTCCATTGTTTAAGGACGAAATGTGTAAGCATTATGTGCAGGCTTTTAAGGAGTACCTATGTTTTATTTCTCCATGTACAAGCAGAATATTTTCCCATTACCTTTTAACAGAAAACAGACTGTGCAACACCAATTTTCTTTCCTGTGAGGATGGTAGCCTGTCATCTCCATTAATCTTCTACACATTACTATCACCTACATGCTTTGTTCCAGTGTGATAAATGTTTACACCAAATTCAAAAAACTAGTGATATTTGAAACAAGGTAATCCCCCTGACAGAATGCTGTGGGCAGAAAGATGGGAGTGGACGTGGTTAAATTTGTGCCAAGCAGTGAGTTCTGTGGCCTGTTTTTTTGTTCTTCTCTATTTTGGTTACTGTGGGATTTCTGAATCTCAGTAACAAAATAGCTAGGAACCTTACCCTGTTTTTTTTATTCTTGTTGGAGGTGATTTGGTATACTTTATAAAATGCAACTCATCCTATGCACTTCAAAGGGATAGTTGTCTTTTTTAAGTTGTACATATTCATCAGAGTCCACATGAATGAGGCCATTCGTACCTCATTGCCCAATGCATTTAATCCAAATGAGAGTTCTGAGCATCGTCAGAATAGAAAAGGATAAATAGTGAGTGTTCCCATCCATGTTGCTATTTTTATTTCACTTTTTTTTTTTTTCTCAATTACTTTCAGAAGAGAAAGCTCTTGATTGTTTTTGTTGCTCAGGTTGTACTGTTGGCTTATGCTGGAGGTTTGCAATGATGCATAGCAATGTGCTTTATTGTGCATTATAGCACTGTGTGCCACAGTGCTGAGATCCTATTTGTTCAAGACATTTTGTGAGATGCTGACTTACCGCCATTTAAGCAATGTTAATGTGGGTTATGAAGTAAATTGTATTTGCATTTATATTAGTACTGCCTCTAACTGAAAGCAGTGTTAATTTTAAAAATTAAGAGGAGGTATTAATGCTTCTTTTCCCACTAAGTTGTTTGCTATTAAATCTAATTAATAGCTGCATTAAGTATTCTAGTTCAAAGTATTCTGCTGGGTTGTTTGCTTTTTCCCCTGGTCTTCCATCTGTCATTATCAAAAATGTGGCTTGGGCAGGGTGATTTTTGCTGAGGTTTCAGTTATAGCACCCAACTGACTTGTTTTTCATTGCTGAAATTGAGCTCAATACCTGTATTCCAAGGTAGTGCACAGATTTTTCTTAAGTGTCATTGTCTATAAAAACTCAATGTTTTATTGGATATTTTGCAGTTTACTGGTTTACTAGCAAGTTACAGAATTACTGCCTCTCTGCTCCAAGTTGAAAGAACCCTTTATTAAAAACAGTGAAATCTAAATTGCCAATTACATCTCCTTGCTTTACTGCAAACTTGAGAATTTTGTATCAAATTGTTCCTTTCAATTGAGTACTGTTTTTTGTACCAGTTCCTGCTAGTGTTACAGAAGCATCTAGAGAGAACAGCAGAGTATTCCTAAAGAAGAAAACCTTAAAATATCAAGTGCAAGGAAAATGTTTAACTTTGGTATTAATTAAATACTTAAAATTTTCTTTGTAAATACATGGATACAAAATTACCTTCCATGCCCCTCATTTTCCTTCCACACCATTTCATGTTATCCCCTTGGGATAGAAAGCTGCTGAAAACCAGTGAGGAAAACATTAGCAAACTCATCAGCTCATAAATTCTTGATCAGGAGAGAGCTGTCCTAGCCCTGGAGCAGGTGGCTTAGCTGGGTCCACTTGCCTGGGAGGGAGTGTTCCCTGGGGTGATGCTCAGCTGAATGGAAACCAGAGGTATCGTGGTTTGCTGTGCTGGAGGGTAGCATCAAAGCATTTCCTTCCTGGGATGGAAAATAGGGAAGGAAATTGGCTCTCAAGTAGCCTGTAAGACAGAGTATTTCTTGGGGCTCTTCCTATTACTGAAGCAGCTATGGTGCGTGCTGTGTTCAGGTTGACTAAATCCATCATCCCTTGCTAAATGACTAGTGCAGGACCACAAAAGGAGTTCATGTCACAGCTGATCTTAGAGTACATGTGCTCTTAGGTCTTAATCCTACACTCCAGGTCTAGAGAAAGTTGGATTTCTGAAAAAAATCCCCAAACAACAAAACCCAACCATAAAGCAAATAAGCAACAATAATACAAAACTTCATTAGCACATTCATCTCTGTAATAAATAAAGTGAAATGAAGTTAATCAAGCAAGAAAGCAGCACATTTTTTCACATAAAGTTAATTAGAAAACATAAGGAAATGAGGAAAATAGAATACATCCATATATGAATATAATGGAATGGGGATTTTTACATATAATAAAAAATAGTATTATGAATAGAAGATATTTTACCATCAGCTGAGGAAACACACTATGCAGGAACTTACTGTAAGTACAGAATTACTTTGATAGCTAAATGTGATTAGATAAGCAAAATTAAATCAGGAGAAAGCGTACTTCATTCAAACTCAATGTTTTAAAATTATTGCCATATTTTTCTGATCTTTGCATGGAAATTAAAATGAAACTTTATAGGCACTTTAGTCTTTTGGTTTCTGCTAATTTCAACTGCTGTTGAAATTTTCTCAGTGTGTTACAAATCAGGGAATCACTGAGTGATTTGAGTTGGAAGGGACTTCTGGAGATAATCTAGTCCAACCGCCTGCTAAAGCAGGTTCACTAGAGCAGGTTGCACAGGACTATATGAAGGCAAGTTTTGAGTATGTTCAGAGAAGGAGATTCTACAATGTCTCTAGGCCATCTGTTCCAGTGCTCTGTCAATCTCAAAGTAAATATGTTTTTCCTCATATTCAGATAGAGCTTCCTGTGTTTTGGTTTGTGCCCGCTGCCTTCATCCTGTTTCTGGGCATGAGTGAAAAGAGTCTGGCCCCATCCTCTTGACACCCATACTGGTGCAGATGAAACTCTTGTCCTTAATTCCAAATGGTGCTTAGCCTTCCTTGTTGCATCCCTGAATACTCTTGACAGTGTTCATGTATTCTTACCAAGTGGCCTGTCCTTGTTTCCACAATCTGTAAACTTCCTTCTTCTGTTTGAGTTTTGCCAGAAGCTCCTTGCTCGTCCATGCAGGTTTCCTGCCTGCTTTGCTTGATTTCTTGCTCATAGGGACATGCACTGATCTTGAGCTTGAAGAAAGTGATGCTTGAATATTAACCAGCTCTCTTGGGCCCACTACCTTCTACACCCTATCCCAAGGGATTCCTCCAGGTAGGTCCTTGAAAAGGCCAGTGTTAGCCCTTCTGAAGTCCAGGTTTGTAATCCTACTTCTGCCCTTCCACACAGGGAAGGGCAGTGACCATCTTATGGTCACTGAAGCCAAGGCTGCCGCAGCCTTCGTATCCCCAACCAGTCCTTCTTTGTTTGTTAGTACAAGGTTCAGCAGCACATCTCTCCTCATTGGCTCCTCTGCCACCTGTGTAAAAAAGTCATCATTAATGCTTTGCAGGAGCTTACTGGACAGTGTGTGGTCTTTCCATCAGGTGTCAGGGTTTTTTGAATCATTCCTTACAAAGCTGAGATGAAATGCATGCTAAAATATTATATATATGTAATATGTAACTCCTCTAAATGAGCAAAGTAGTATTACACACACCATATTCTGTTTTTCATTCTATTTTCTCACTATGTCTGTATATGTGAAAATACACTGAAAATGTAAAGCATGTAATGTAACTCATATCATGTATAACAGCATAACATTGTGATGTCCTGATATAATACACTTGAAAATCAGGTTATTTTCCATTGTTCTGTTTCATACTGGAAGTAGGGAAGTATATCCAACAGAGGTCTAATCATAAACTTGTCACTGCACCATTCTGCAGAAGAAGTAAACACTGGTTTTAGTTAACTGTCATCCTGTAAATGATTATTCACGGCAGGGAGATTTGTTAGTCTAAACAGTTGTGAAGGACAGTGACCTCAGATAAGTTTGCAGGTTACTGAACTGAGCTCATAGTTGTATGCTACATAAAGTAATATTATAGTTCCTTTTGGTAATGTAGTCATTACTGTGATCTTATACTTGAAAGAATAATTCCGTAATTCCAGAAAGCTGTCAGCTTTACCTGACTAGGAACATAGAAAACCATGATGGACATTTGAAAAATTCAGTAGCAAAATAATTGGTACAAAATCACAATTAAGCAAATCAGTAATCAGCATCTCCATAACCTGTTTAACAGCTTGTTATGTCTGCTTTATGTTCAGTGCATAGGCTTTACAGATTCATTAGGAGTCAGATGTGAAAATAAGCTGTACAGTGCATGTGCAAAAGTTTGGTCATGGGGCATGCTCTACATCACAGCACACTTCTGGTCATTGGTAGGGGTAAAAAGAGCAAACCACTGTTCACTGCCACAGGATGGGGTGTTCTGTTCAGGCATACAGTGTCCATGAGCTGAGCAATGCCAGTCCCTTGCAGTGAAGTCAGTTTTATTCAGCATGTGCCTTCAGGTTGATCTGCACAGGCTCTCAAGCAGCCGGCATCGTGTTTCGCTTCAATGGGAAGCTGGTCCAGTAAAACTCAAAGGCAGGAAGGATTCAGTTCCAGGAGCAGGAGAGGCTGACCAAGGGAACCTTGGTCTTGAGCAAGCTTGGTTGGGAGCACTTGGTGGTCCTATAACAAACACAGTGCAAATTAATTATATAGTTGTGTCCGCATGTGCATACTAAGTATGCTTAGTTGAAGTACTTAAAATTTGATTCTAATATTAGCATTAAATTTAAAAATTATGTGTATCGACCATAAAGTCCTACTAGAGTTTCTCATTCTTCATTTTACTCTGTTGTATATGTCTTAATATAATTGCTACAGTAGCATCCATTTATCTCTTCAAACTGATAGGAAATTGCATGGTAAAAGGAATTTAGTGATACATATATCTCCTGTATTTTGGACAGAATGCAAATAGAAGAGGAAATAAAAATACAAGTATTTCTGAAAAATGCAAAACAAATCAGTATGCCTGGCCTTTATTTTTCTCTTAATAAAAGCATTTCATACTTAAGCAGTTCATGTGTCAGTAACAATAATTGAGTTACTTACCAGCAATGCACTGCTTTAACAAAAAAATGATACAGCAGCTATCTCATAGATTAGCCTGAAGCTCCAAACACTCTCAGACTGACTGTCCTAGTAGGAAACAGAGATTGTAAATGTTCCAGGAAATCAGTGAAGCTTCAGCATATGTTTAATGCTGAAGTGCTAACCCAAAGAAGGATGAAGTTAAGACTCAGCATAACAACTCTGTCAGAAGATTGCACTTCCCTGCTCTAGAAGGGGACTTGCTGCTCCGTCTGTAATCCTATTACATAGCCATTTTAATGACCTGATTAAACTCATTGTACGAGTTTTGCTTCCATTACTGGCATCTGAAGGCTGTCTCCAGACAAAAATACCCTCTGGTAGTTAAGCATGTAGTCCTTCAATTTTATTTTTCTTTTTTTTTTTTTTTTTGAGAGAATGAATCATGCAGTCATAAAATGATTTGGAAGGGACCTTAAAGCTCATCTAGTTCCAGGCCCCTGCTATGGGCAGGGACACCTTCCACTAGACCGAAATGCTCTAGACCTTCCACTGCTCAAAGCCCCATCCAACCTGGCCTTGAGCACCCCAGGGATGGGGCATCCACAGTTTCTCTGGGCAACCTATGCCAGTATCTCACCACCCTCATGGTGAAGATTTTCTTCCTGATGTCTAATCTAAATCTACCCTCTTTCAGCTTGAAGCCATTCCCCCTGTACTACCCCTGCATGCTCTTGTAAAAAATCCTTCTCCAAATTTCTTGTAGGCCCCATTTAGGTACTGGAGGGTTGCTCTAAGGTCTCTCACATTTTCCTGTATGTCACTTCTTCATCTTGACTTTTACTATGCAAAAAGCCAGAGCTATTTTTGTTTCTTCTCCTAAAACAGAGTCCCAGTACTTTTGAACACTGTAGTTATTTGTCTTTGTACCTATTCCAGCTTGAATCCTAAGTTCATTCATGCTGCATTGGCTTCAGTGGCTATTTTCAAGGAATGATTTTTGTTCAGTATGTCTCACTTTGAAATGAACAAAACTCACTGTAAAGAATCCAGTGAACAGCTCATTTCATCTATTGTTTGGCTTAGAAACATAAAGTCAGATTATACAAACGCTTGCACACACAATATTTTCCAGGGATAAAAGGAAAAGTCTAAGTCCTTGAGCCAGCAAAATTAGAAAAGAGAATCTAAATTAAAATGTTTATTTTTCAACATACTGTAATTTACATAGAGCACAGCAAAGCAGATATTTAGAAATTTAGAATAAAATAGAAAATAATAGATTTCATGATGTATAATGTTGCTGGGAGTGCCAGTATTTCTGAGATATAAATTTATTAATTAACTCAGTAATCTAGTAGGAAAAGTTGTATCTTTTCCAGGCTATTGACATTTATGTTTTCTGAGGCCACTTGCAGGTTTGCTGTTGTGTTGTGTTTGTTTTGTAGGTATGCTTTCAGAGATGCAATGCCTATGAAAAGAGGGATTTGGGTGAGAAAAAAAACTATACTTATCTATGTAAACCTAGTAAAGCATTGCTTAAGTGCTTTTAGTCCTGTGATAGTGTACGCAGGTGCTTTCAGGGGCTGGCCAGGAGAACATTAATACATTAAGCGCTGTGATCCTGAGCCCTGCAGCTGCTGTGTTTGTGAATTATGTGGAGGATATAGGACATTTTGCTTCCAGCCTTTGTGATTTCTCTCTGCTGCTTCCACATTTAGATCTTTCTGGTTTATAAATCTTTTTTAATTTAATTAAACCTTAGCACAAATGGTATATTCAAAATGAAAGCAATTCATGCTGTGGTAGAACCTGAAGTGAAACTCTTTTACCATTCTTTATCTTAAATGTTTTTACTAATTCATATCCAGTTCACAGCCACAGAGTAGCCATTGCCAATTGCCTGGATGGTTCTAATGGACTAACTCATTAATCTCACTCTGTTCTCTCAGATGGGCTTAAAACAGTAGCAACAGTGTAAGTCCATTTTCAGAGTGTGTGCTTTAAAGATCATATAATGATTTATTTTTTGAACTGTACTCATCCAGCCACATCACGGGGATTGGATGCCCTTAATTCAGGAGCCTGAGTTTTATATATAGTTAATGAAGAAGGCAGGGCAGGCCTCTAAAGGGAAATTAAGAGAACCTAATCTGGTCTGTATTTTTCTCAGTATAGGGATGGATGGTTTGTGGTACTGTGCCTAAAGCCAGGCAGAAGGAGACAGTGGGTATATGTGAGATGTGGGGTTTCACAACTGCTGCTTCTTATCCAGTTAAGATTTAGATGCTGCACTATCTTTGAAAGAATAAAGACCTCCCTGAATGAAAAGAGTAGTGACCTTTGGGAAGTAATGGATGTGAATTGACTTTGGTGGACAAACTCACAGCTATGCATTTTCGGAACTCACATTTCCATGTACTGGAAGAGGCATGTGCTTGAGCTTTGCAAAATAAGTGGGGGGAAAGATTTTTTTCTACTTATTTTGGATCACTGAAAGAAGGGATGCTCTAATTGTGACATGGGGGAGACAAAATGAGAGACTGAGTTTCTCACCCGAAGCTCCCCCCCCCAAAAAAAAATACCAGTATGCCAGCCTTCCTCAGTTAATGGCAATGAACTCATCAGCTACGTGCTGAGCCTGAGAGAATTCATCTGCCTCACAACAGCGAGCATTAGCGTGGGGTCTCTGCTATGCTTATGGCAGCTATGCAGCTCCTGCTTTTCCACTGATGTACATGTGTTCTTCTCAGACAGTGGGCAGTGAGCACTATTTAAACACATTCTCCTTAGCCAAGTGAAGAGGTGACTTCTGGGAGGATGAGTTGTGCCTTATGGTTACTCTGAAAAGAAGTTTCTATTAATTCCTAGTGATTTCAAATGCCTTCAGAAGACAGCTGGTGCAGCCCAAACTGCTCTTTGAGACCTTGGGCATTCAACTTTCTGTGTCGTTGCCTTTCATTTTCAAGTAATGACAGTGTTAACGACACAGGAGCTTAAAATGTGATTTTTCAGATGAAAAGCAAAAAGGCAAATATATAAGTATAGCTGTCAAACGCAGTTAACAGATTTATGAAGATCCATGGCATCATACTAAGTGGAATTATGCTCGACTACAGAGGGAAGGAAAGCTTATTCAAAGAGAAAATAATTTTTAAAAGCCTTTTAAACTTTTTAAAGTCATGATTTTGAAGTGAGACTGTAACTCTTTATCAGTATTGCATGGCTGTTTCTTAAACTTGTCTTTCAGTGTCTAGCTGTGCGTCAGTAGCAATGAGAAGAACTCTCCTAGTACTTCTAGACCTTGTTACTGGTGCTCCTTTGTTAGGTAATACCAGGCCTCCTGCTCTGCGTCTTTTAGTGGGAGAAATAAGTAGCATTTCTCCATCTTGTTCACAAATAGTCTGTGCCATAGCCTTTTTATCTGAATATAATGGGAAATAGCAGATAGGAGGTTATCTTGTTCAGGAGTCTTTATGTCTGCTGGTTTTAAACCCTCATTAGTCAAAATGATACTTACATGTTTGCTCATGTAGCCCTAATGAGTGATGTTGAGCATGCCCACCAGATCTGATAGCCATTGCTGAAAGATACGGGCACTGGCAAGCATAAGCTGTACCTTGCACAGACTATATTTTGTTAACAACTCTTGTAGCTATTCTACCAATTTTTATTAGCAGTACTGCTGGTGGCATATGTCTATCCATCAGTGTTTTGGTCTCCATCTAGCTCTCCAAGTCTGCACAGAAGCTCTGCCATGCTGCCTCTCTGGACAGCAACCTACCTGCATGGTAACAGCTGACGGTCAACAAAACAGCATCACACAGCCTCATGGCTGTGCCTGATCTTAGGGGTTTCAATTTGTCAAAACCAGGGCAGAACAGAGTTAATTCTCATATTGAACTACAGCGCAGTAGCTGCAGTTGTCTCCTCAAAAGACAAAAAATGGTGGGAGAAAAATCTGTTGCTATCCTCTAAAACTACCATTATCCATCACACAGAGCACTGTCACATCCCTTTGCCGTTCCACTAGGACCAGAATATCAGCAATGAAGGTCTCACAGGCCTTCAGGAAGCCTACACAAACCTAAGTAAACAATGTACCAAAAAAGAGAAAGGTATGATTTTCCATCTTCAGTATGGCATACTGTACCCTTTCCTTCTAGCCCTCGATCTGTTTTTCTCCTGAAAATGAAAGCTGACTTTCTGTGAGCAGGGAACAGAAGGATTCTGTTTCCAAGTCAGCTGTTTCTTTATGAACACACTTGGGAAGCAGATAAAAAGATTCCCTGATGTGTATGTGTGCAAATATGTTTGACCCATCTGGGTAGGAGGAAATGAATGGAAATAAGAGAAATAAACCACAAAGCAGTCTACTGAAAATGAGCAAGAAAAAAAACCCACACTGAGATGAGCATTGTGGTGCATTATGCTGGAAACGCTAAAGGATACTGCTGCCTGTAAACTGTAATATTGACAAAAGAATACTGCAAACTTAGGCATTGCAGGTCTCGAGTCCCAAAGCAGGATATTTTGATTTTCCAGTGCGGAAGACCAAGTCTGAATTAAAACACTTGCATGCTCTGCTTAGATTCAAAACCTGATAGAAACAGTGGGTGGCTGACTCAGAAGATACAGTGTGGATAGATTACAAAACTAGTCAGCAGTCACAGGCTTTGTGTATTGGCAAATGTGATGATTTATTTAATTTTGGACATTGTTTCTGCATCGACCCTTTGTGCTCTGGCCTGAAAGTAAAATATGCTTTTAGGAGTTTTAATAGTGTTTAGGAGTTCTAATAGTGTTTATGTTTTATAATAGTCTATTTTGTGTGCAAGGACACATACACACACATAATAAGACAAAGGACAATCCCTGAGATTTAAGACTAATACATAATTTAGGCATCTGCCTAAGTAAGTCTTGTATGTTTACAAATTAAAATCAAACTTAAAGCTAAACCAGAGCCCATCACATCAACATGTACTTTAAAGGCTTCCTTTGGCTCTGCAGAATCTCAGGGAGCCTTACCTGTTGAACTTGTGTTGGACTGGCTGGGCCTGGCAGGCACCCTGTCTGTTTCTCCCCTTCACCCTGTTAGGAATATTTTCCAGTCAGCCTCATTTTTTAAAGATCACATTTCTCTCCCATTCCCCCCCCACAAACATGTTATGCAATAGCATGCAATATATTGTGTAGTGATAGCAATAACATTATCTGGCCCCACCTTCATTTCATACAACACATACTTTGTAGTCACAGTTTCTTAATCTCTTAAATCTTTCCATGCTGTTGTTACCGATATGCCTTCATAAAGTAAGCAGGAAGAAAACACTCTGGACCTCGTCAAAGTTGCAAGTATTTCAATCACATGCGCTGACTTAGGGGAAAGGACTCTGAATTTTGCAGATTAACCTGCCTCCCTTGATAGCTGCATTCCTCTTGATAGCTGCATTCCTGCATTCCTTCATGCCTCTCGATAGCTGCTTAATCTAAAAAAACCATAGTTTTTTCTGAGTTCTGTGCAAAGGAAGTTTGTGGGACCTCTGGTTATTCCTACTCAATGTCCAGAGTCCTGTAGCATCCTATCTGATAGAAGGTACTAGCAACACTTAGTCAAATATATTCTCACAGTAGAAGTGGAAGAAAAACAATTTCTAAGCACAAAACTAATCACAAAACCAACAGTTTTGGGACTTCAATTCAGCAATGGTCTGAAGCTGTTGTTTATATAGTTCAGGATCATTGCTGCATTATATGCAGATGGTTGGTTAAATTTATTTTCCATATTATCTGCCTGAAGGTGGCATTTAATTTCTGTTTCCTGCACAGCAGGCTGCTACAGTGACTGATCTGCATTTCCACAGACATGGAAGAATCAGATCCCCTGCCTTTACAGTGAACATAATGGTTCATCTCACTTGTCACCCTGCATGTGTATGAGGTGGCAGAAAGATTAAAAACCAGTGTGAGAGGGGATCAGAGGAGTGGTGGGCAGTGGACTCTCAGAGACCGTGTGCCCCTTCTGCCTTTCTGGCTGGATGCTTACCAGCCTTGCTGCCTATGTGGCGCTGGCAGAAGGGACTGGCAAAGGGGCAGGCACTGATGAGCATAGTGTGCCAAAACAACAGCAGCGAGAAATGTTTGACGACAGGATTTACTTGCCATTGAACATTTCTAGCATATAAACACTGTCTGGCAGAATGGGATTTAGAGAGCTACTTTGAAACAGTGTGCTAATAACATTTGATTAAAGAAAAACAAAAGAACAAAAAGCAGCAAACAACCCCTTTCCCTACGAATGAAGGAATGAAGGCAGTCAGACATCTTTCCTTCCTGTCAGTTATGTTGTATGTAAGTCCTGTCTGGTGGAGTGCTTTCTGTGAGGATGTGGAGGAAGGAGATGCCAAGGAAACATAGGTGCTGAAGGAAGCCTCGCAGAGGCCAGCAGCAAGGACCAAGAGAGGGACAGTGCAAGGCCTGGAGGCGGATAAGACAAGGTGGGCAGCAATGCAAGGAGCACTGTTAATGGACAAGAGATCAAGCTTTGTTTACCAGACAGGCATCTCAGGCACCTTTTCCAGACTGCTGTGTGCATCTCGGGAGCTTGCAGTAATATAATGTGATGGCCGCTTTGCTGTTGTTCAGAATGCAGGGGGGCAGAACCTGTCCTTGTATGACCGATTCACTGGTGGTGAATTGGTAAACCACAGCTGAGAGAGGTTTAATTAATCAGCTGTTCTTGTGCAGCACTGTTCCCACAGGTCCTGGGAGAAAGGTCAAAGACTGAACACTGTGTGGCTTTTCTGCTGGGAAACTCCATCATTGTCAAACTCCCCTGTAACTTGCATAAAATAAACTAAATGGAGTTTCTCATAATTAGATGTATTGTTCCTCTTAAATCATACCAGGATCTGTTGCCCAGTGTTGTTTTTGCAGTCAGTGACTGTTTCTGGGTAATAAATTACACTGCACAGCAGAAAAAATATGTTTGAAGCTGGTAAGAGTAGTATCTCAGCTAGCGCTTACCTGGCTCTGTAGGTTTCCACCTTGTTGTTTGTCCTCTGTTGCAGCAGCAGTCTAACATCTAGGTCGCTAATAAAGTAGGGCAGTTTTCATCCAGCTTGCCCAGTAAAAACAGTTAGCACTTAAATAGGTGTTTGAAGGTGAGAATTAATATATGCAATGTTTCAGATTCATGCTGGTTCTATTACCTTTTTCCGGAATGGTTAAAATGATGACTGTAACCCTTCAGCCAGTTTCAAAAGTGATAACAGCAATCTTTAAATTTTACTAACATGGCTACAGTACTTCTTTTCCCCCCTTCATACTAATATTTTTTTACAAAAGAACCCAACCAGTGCTAGGGCTGTTTTTACAGTGGCCAACTGTACTTCGTTTACTTCTTTAATAGCATGGTTTGGGTAGATCCAGAAGGGTGTTTAGATCCTTAAACTGATTTATTCACCTAAACTTCCAAATCATCTTGAATACCAACCTCAGCTTGAGATGAGTTACCCTCTGAAAGTGCCTGTTCCTTTCCATTGAGAGCTTCACATGACTAGTTTAGGCTTAAATATCTCACTTCTGGACACCTAAGTTAAGGTAAATGAACCCTGCTGGGGGAACTCAAGTAATTGTTCAGCTGTCCTATAACTGTCTTTTCAAACTGAGGCCTTTGCCTCAGATCCAGCACATCAGCAGAGACTTGTGGTTGAACACAGCCCAGGGAGCCTGATTATACCCTCAGAGAACTTGAGTCCTTTGTTCTTTGCACACTTTGAAGCAAAAAAAAAAAACCATTCAATGGAAAAGGTAGTAGAAGGAGCTAAGTCTATTAAGGAGCCAAAGCTCTGCTCAATTTCTGTGCTACACGTAGTTCTAATTTAGGATTTATTTCTTTTTTTATTTTACCCTGTTTTCAGGTTAGAAAAGGAAGAAAGGAAAGGCAATGTGGTTTTTTCAGCATTTAGTATCAGTCAGAACATTTAAGGATGGTCATACAATAAAAGTACCCTCATCTTCTGTCTCAAAGCTACAGAAGAAGTCTGCCATAAACAGGCTGCTATTCAATTTTATTTTATGTTCATTTGCACTGGTATTGAAAATGAGCAACAAGGGAGACCACAGGTGCTAAAGCACTCAAGAACTGGAAAACAAATAAGATGCTTCATTTTCAGCCAAAGGCAGGTTACAATGTTTCCTGGGAAAAAGCTTTTAATAGAAGGAAATTTTGTGGTAAACTAACTGATGGTGACATTAAGCAGTATTGACTATAATAGGTTAATGTAATCTGCATATTTTGTGATTATCTGAGATATGGCTACCATCTAATGAAAATTTTGCAACACCCGGAGCCTGTGCACAAGGTTATCTCTTCTTGCATAAATCTGAGCACATAAAGGGGGTTGGAGGAGTGCTTTAAATTGCCAAGGATGATCTAGATGATAAAACTTAAGTGCAAAATGAATATTAATTTTTAGTGCAGTGAAATTAGCTGCCTGATGAGGATTGCTGGCACTTAACCTTTTCTGGAGTACAGTGATCTGCTTTCAACTGAGTTTTTAAATTATTTTACTCTTTCAATTTTATGTTTGTTTGATTTGTTTATTATAGCCCATTCCAGTTTGGACACTGTAAGAGCACTTGTGGGAGATGGGAACTTCTGGGGAGGGCAGCAGAAGCAGCATGCTGTGAACTTTTAGGGGAAACGCCCTGTGTGCAATTAGTCACTGACATCTTGGCCAAACCAGTTTAGTACCAGTGACCCGTTCAGCCAGGGAGAAGCGCTGGTTAGGAGAATGCATACATGATGTCTCTTTTGGGGCAGCAGAAAGAACATGAAATTCTGAACCCTGGACTTCCCAGAGGAAAGCGCTTGGCATTCTGCAGGCTACTTTCTCTGTGACTAGGATTTTTATGTACCTTGCCGAAGGAGTCAGTCTGCCTTCCGCTGAGGATGCATCTTTATTCTACTGTGTAAATATATTCTAAAATCTTGCAGTGAGGAACACTGGAGTACGTGTTGGAGTCACAGGCTAAGTTACCCCAACCAAAAGCTATGAGCCCCCCAAACCAAGTTACCTTAAGATAAAAAACTTGGCAGGACTAATTTTGACTTCCTTAACTTTTCCTTTATGAGTCATAGCTTCTTAAGTCACTCTGTCGTGGTTCAGAGTTGAGGTCAGGTCTGGGCTCCACAGGCAAGGAGCTGGATCTTCCCTGAATGGTAACTCTTCTGAGTACTTTGCACATTTCGTGAAAATCAGTTTTCAACTAAATTGCTATTAGAATTACTATAGTCGCTACTCATTAAAAGATTCAGGGTTTTTAGTCAGCCTTATTTACAGCTTATATTGGACTAATATCCTTACAGTTTTCCATTATGAGAATATTATAAAATATGTTCTTCCATTTGCAGAGCAAATCTCCTTCTTAGCCGAGATGACCAAGAATCTATTTGCAAGCAGTTTTATTTGCATTCAGTACATTTGTCAGACATAAAATCATGATATATGTAATACTGCTGTAGCATACTCATCTGTTAACTACTTCTGACACTTTTGTGAGAAATCATCCAAGAACTTCCACTCTCAATAAGATGTATTTGTCTAAATTAATATAATACGAGTAGTTACAATTTCTGGATAGTAAAGGAACAAATAATTTTGCCATTGAAAAGGGCATTTGTGTTTTTGCAATTATGGAGAACCCAATCTTACAAGGAAAGAAAAAGCAAGTGAAACCTACAAAGTCATGTGCAACTGTCACATGTGAGACGAAATGTCTCATTTGCAAAACATTGAAATGTAGCTCAGAAAAAAGGATGTGTTTGTGAAAAAGAGTTTGACACACTGGTTTATTTTTTAAGTATTTGATTTATCTGTTATTTGTAATACTTATTCAGAAGGTGGTGCATTTTCCAAGTCATTTCAGGTATTGAAACACTTTGGCCTGTGTAAATGCCATTAGAGATACTGTGTTTACCAATTATTTATGAACTTCCTTTTCCTCCTTAATTCCTAGCACTCCATTTATCACTGCCAGCGTGCCTTCCCTCCAACAGTGTGGTTTCCATATCACTGCATGAGAACCCAGGGGATATACAAAATAGTGGTCTCTTTCTCTATTTGCTGGTAGGATGCTCGAATCCATTTGCTACTTTTGTTTGCAGTATTGTGGTTAATCAAGGGACAGCCTTTAGGAAATAACTATTGGCAATCAGCCCAGTTGCAGGAAAATGAACTTTGTAATACAGATGTTAGCCAAGTTTTTAAACTGCTGAAAGCTGAACCATTCTTGTTCGTCTGCCTGGGCCAGTATGGCAATCAGGGAAAGTCCCTTCCTTTATCCCAAGGAAGGACCTTTCCTGCATCACAGGTACTATTGCATTTCAGAGTACAAAGCGTTAACGTGGAAACCTGCTCAGTGGTGGGGACTCGCTAGAAAAAGCAATGAGGAGTTAAATGGGATGATCACTTCTAGCTTTTAAACCTGGCACTTGCATGGGCTTCCTTCCCAGTTAATTTCAAAGGGTTTGTCAGAGACGTGACAGCATTATCCTTCAAAAAGTCCCTCTGTGTGGGAGGGCTGGGGAGACTGCCACCGCAAGTGAGGAAGTGAAGGCAGAGGTCGGCGCTTTGCACATCTTGAAGCAGTCGTGATTCCTGAATTTGAAGCTGAAAGTGCCTGTAAATCTTGCTTCTCTGCACTCCCTCAGCTCTGATTATAATGAGCAATCAGAGTGGCTGAAGTGTTGCTTTGCTTTCTAGATGAGGCACTTGTAATACTACATTGAGCTCATTTGAATACTAATTAGTAACAGGTTCTCTTTAACAAAATGTGCAGCCTTCAAATAATAGAAACATTATTAGAAGTGAGTTCCATATTTGACACATGTATGTGTCAAATGTATGCCTTAAGCATACACATCTATGTTATAGGTGCTGTTTAATAAAACAGATACACCTAATACATCAGCAAGTAATTACAAATACCATAGGAGAAGAACTTGCCTGTTGTTTTATTCTGTACGTATGCAACACATCGCGCTCCACTAGATAAGGTTCGCGTTTCAAAGTGAGACAGAATAACATGAGAATGGGCTCAGTTTGCAGCTCCTGCAAGTTGCAGGCCTGAAAGCTTGGGTAAGAGCAGAAGTAGTGAAAGATAAGAAGTCTTCCAAGAATTAGTTGTTTAATGA
>JANHGB010037439.1:0-10648 GCA_026283785.1 Coracopsis vasa
AGCGCATTGGCGGCCCAGTTGAGGTTCGCGGTATTGCGGTCTCTGACCTGGCTAAGAAGCGTCCGGGTGTGCCGGATGAGCTGATCACTGATGATGCTCGTGGGCTGATTGCTCGCGATGACGTCGACTTGGTGGTTGAGGTTATCGGCGGTATTGATTACCCACGCGAACTGGTGTTGGCAGCGCTTAACGCGGGCAAGTCCGTAGTAACCGCAAACAAGGCCCTCGTGGCAGCGCACGCTGATGAGCTCGCCGCGGCTGCCGATGCCGCTGGTGTTGACCTCTACTTTGAGGCTGCAGTTGCCGCAGCAATCCCAGTTGTCGGCATGCTGCGCCGCTCCCTGGCAGGTGACCATGTGCAGCGCATCTCCGGCATTGTCAACGGCACCACCAACTTCATCTTGGATGCCATGGAAACCACCGGCGCTAGCTATGAAGATGCCTTGGCAGAAGCTACCCGCCTAGGCTATGCCGAAGCTGACCCAACTGCCGATGTTGAAGGCTATGATGCTCCGTTTGGTCCATTTCTCTAGGCTAACCTCTGAATAGCAGCCCTACACTCCAGTGTATCAAACATTCCCACCATCTTGCTAAAGGTGAGCACTGTCTCATCATCCATGTCATACATTAAACACTGTTTGCACTAGAATCATTCCTGGACAATGCAGTGTTAACCAGATGCGGCTGGACTTTATAGTGCTTATCACTACCTTTTAAGCCCAAACATCCTGGCAATTTTCTGCTCACATTATCACTTCCCTCTCCAAACAATATCCTGCCAATTTGTCTATCCCACCATGGGATCATGTTGAAGGCCTTGCTAAAATCAAAGTAAGTGGCAGCCCTTGATCTGTGGCAGTACAGTGCAGTCACAGAAGGCAATCAAGTTGGTCAGATATGATTTAGCCTTTAGTAAATTGATGATGGCTGTTCCCTTTTTCTACTCATCAAGAATCAGGAGCCTTTCCTGATAGCAAAAACCTTTTGAACCTAGTAGAGGGCAACCTTGCAATGGTATTGACAAGCTTCCTCAACAACTTTGAATGTGGCTGATGAGATCTATTGCAGTTATGTATATCCAATTGGCCCAACTTCATCTTCTTTTAAGGTAGATAGTGCTTCAGTCCCTGGACTCTGGTAGTTGACTTGGGGATCTTGGATTGGGATAGTTGGATTGAGGGTTAATGACTAAGATAAAGAAAACACCAAGTACCTCAAACTTGCTCACGCCACTAGGTTCACTGTCCCATCGACGAATGGACCCATGTTCTCTTTAGCCTTTTTCACCATTGTATCTGTAAAAGATTTCTAGTCGTTTTTCACATCCTTTCCTAATTTTTTACCTGAACTTAGGTTTACCTAACTCCATCCCTGTGTGGTTAGGCAGTATCTTTGTATTGCACTCAAATAACTTGCTCCTTCTTCCACTATCGCTATGCTTCCTTTCTGCATCTGTGGTCAGCCAGGACCTTGTTCATTCATGCTGGCCTTCTACCATGCTTGTTTGACATTTGTTTGGTACAGGACAAAGGACTGTCTTCATACTTTGAGGAGAGTGACCTAAAGATCAACGAGTTCTCCTTGACTTACTTGCCTTCCTACAGGATGCTGCCAAGCATGTCTCTGAATGAGCTCATGTTTGCTCTCCTGAAGTCCAAGGCTCTGATTCTACGCTTTGTCTTGCTGCCTTCTTTCGGGGTTTGAACCTCACAGTCCCTGCAGACAAGGCTGTTGTTGACTTTCGTATCTTTAACCAGTTCTTTATTTGTGAGAGACAAGTTGAAAAGTTCCCTGGTGTGCTTTTTGCCTAAGCTGTCTAGTCTCCCAAACAATTTCCTTCACAGTTTAGGAACTAAGAGTGTTGGAACTGTTCCCAGTTGTTGGTTTTCATGCAGCCGCTCTGTTTTCAACAGTGAGATAGTTTATTGTAACTGAGCACAGTGGTCGTAGTTGTGGGCTACTAGACGGTATTAGTGACATGAAACACTCAGTTTTTACTAGTGCAGACATAGCTGAGGGTTGGTCTCCACAGCCTGCCATGCAAGCAGTTGAGTAAAATTGTGAAATTTGCTGTACCAGCTAGTGCCAATGAAAAGAACATATATCTTTGTCCTGTGAAAGCATATATATGTATAAAGAATTTCAGTCAGAAAGTTGTTCAAGAGTCATGTTTTCAAATAAACAACCTCTTTTATATGAGTCTGTGCAATGTTTCGTGGTAACCTAAGAACAAGCAGCACTGCAATAAAGTGTGAGAATGAGGCAATGATAAAGTTAAGAATCTTTTCCTCCTGGAATAGATTCACATCTGAAAAGTGAAGGCAGGTTTCTTGAACCTGTCTCCAAACTATTCCCTGAGGATTACATAACACCACTGAGATTTTGTGGTGATACGATACAAGGACTTACACTTCGGTATAATCAATTCAAATCCACTCTGCTACCAGCAATGTGAGAAAGATCCTTGCCTAACTAAAAATACGATACTTCATGAAACTTCAAGCATCTAACTTCTAAATTATTAGTAGCCTCTTGCTCTGTATTCATTAGAAATTACTTGCCATTCTCATTTTGGTTTCACAGGTACTATGAGCATATATGCATATAACGCTTTTGGCTGTCCAGAAAATATTTCATATGCATGGTATAGATGGGTTACAGTTCCCATAGAGAGCCTCTGCAGGGATACATACGCAGCGCGGGAGCCAGCTTGGCCTGAACTTGCTCTTAGCTTGTAAATGCCATTGGCATGTTGCAGCTTCTGGGTTATGAGCTCTGCCTGAAGGCAAGTGGGTCAGACTGAACTTCGGGGTTAGCTGTGGTTACTCAGCTTTGCAGTTAGTGGAGGCTCACATCAGGCCAGCTTAGAAAGTCAGGAGAATGAATGCTTGCCTGCAGGCGAAGATTATACAGATGCCAGAGTGTCATTTTTGATGTCCGTTAATGTTTGTGTCCAGGAACTTCAATGCAGCTTTCTACTAAGTGAGATAAAAAGAGAATCTCCAGTGACTACTAGCATATGATCTATTTTTCTACATTATCTTAACTATAATTAAGCCACTGAACTGTCACTTATCAATAACATTGATTACAATCTTTTTCTCCCACCAAAACATTAATTTCCTAACAATTTTGTTTTGATTTTACCTTTAATAACATTTTCAAAGCCTTTGTTTCTCCTTACTGCTCTATTTTCCACTCAGTTCCGTGCTTACCTTCATGAACAGGTGAAAGATTACAAATTACCTACATAGGAGGATTTAAAAGACCCAGAGGATCCAAACAGTTAGGATGAAATTGCTGTGCTATCATTTTTGGGTGGATTTACCTGTTTGTTTCATTTTCTAGAAAATATCTTAACATATCATTTAACAACTGTAGTCTTAGAGTGTTCATTGTTGGTTGAAGCTTAAGATTCTATAGATTGTTTTAATTCTTAATTCTTCAAATTCCCTTCATTTACAGAATCTACAAGTTTCACATAGTCATTAGAGCAGATCCCTCCCTTCTTTTATTAGGTTACAGCTAACTTTTAATTTTAAAATAATATTTACATTTTTACATTGCAAATAATACGTCCAGAAGAAAACCCAGATGGCTTTTTTTTTTCCTAGTAGGTATAAATCTGAATTGACTGGAAAGGAATTAAAGAAGACTGGGGAAAAAAAGCTGGTGTATTTTCTTGTAGAAAGGACTCTTTTGGTTTTAGGAAAATCATCTATTCTTCTCAAATCCATCAATAGCTGCATGGCATTCTTTCCTCCTCTTTGTTTTGTTTCATTTCTTGTCCTTGGAAATATATGAGGGAGGGGGAATATTGTCATTCAGCTACCCATGTTTCCTGGGATATGCAAGGTTTATTATTTGTTTTGGAAACACAGGAGCTTTATTAGGGTTATTCTTGGGCATCATGCTCTCTCCACATTTTTCTTTCAGGACCAAATGTGCCTTTTTCAATTTTCTATGACTACCCAGGAGTTTCACAGAACACCTGCAAACAAAATCAGTAGTACTAGGATTTGAAATGAAATTTACATTTTCTTCTTCCTTATAAACTTGGTGGTCACAAAGGTACTGTTTTTTTCATATGTCTCTGAACAACATCTCACACAATGGGTTTCTGCTCAGTGACTGGAGTCCTTAGGCTATGTCTGTACTAATAAATGAATAAATGCCAGGGAATGTTCCTGGGCAGCAGAACTCAGTTGTCTGTACAGCTGAATTGTTAGCATGGTCCCTAATATGTCTTTGGGCTAAGTCAGCTAGCGCTCTCAAATATTCCCACGCACTGCTCAGGAGTTAACCCAGGTCATTGCAAATTCCCATTAGATAGTCTGAACGCTGCCACCCTGTTTTGGTAACTAACTGAGCTTAATAAAGGGTCATGGGCTGTTCAATGCCAATTCACTTCAGTGGCCTCAGCACACTTCACTTTTTAGTGCAGATACAGTCTTAGAGCTTTTCCCAATTCCCAGATGTGTGTTCCACTGATACTCTAGCTTTACGTCAAAGCAAGAGCCAAGAACTCAATATTTTCTTCAGATTTTCCTCCCATGTCTTGAGGATTCCAAAGAAAGAAAATGAGTCTGCTGTCTGGAAAGTGACCATAGCATGCACCAGACAGGTCCATGGTCTGGTCAGGGCCAGGGCTTGGATGAAGGAGCGCACAGCAGAAAGCACCTGCCATTCTGTAACTCTGTAACCTTACATAACGTGTCCCATTCTGAGCATAAAACAATTATTTCAGTTCTTGTTTCCTGTATTAAAATGGAGGAGTCTATATCTTATTGGGAAATCACTTGTATTGCAGGAAGCCTGTCATTCTCTTCAGGACCCAATGTACCAGGAGCAGCTCATTACCCTTCCCTGTGATCCAGCAACTCACTGCACCTGGCGTATGAGAGCAGGAACTGTGAATGAACCAAACTGTGGCACCTTGAAAGCAAGAGAAATGAATGAGCTTCATCCTGTCTATCTGGGGTCCCATCTGTGAACATTTATATCTTAATTACAGGGCTAAAGTCACCTGCACACTTCTACCAAAAATGTGATATGCACAATTTTTCCAAGTTTGCACAGATTCACTTATGTTTTGCATAGAACAGCAAAGCAGAATACATTTATCTTTGAAGAGTTGTAACTCTTGACATTGCCAAGTCAAACAGTGAAATCCCAGCCTCATTAAAGTGGGCAGCAAAGCTTCTGTTGTCTTTGATGGAGTAAGAGTTTTATTCCTGTTGGATTTTGGTTTTTTTTTGGGGGGTGTTTTGGGTTTTTGTTAACATTGATGTTCCCATACAGTGTGGTAACTAAAGATGGCTGCTTATTTTAGCAGTGATTCATCTCTTCTAAACAGATAGTATTACTTCATCTCATCACAGGACTTTTCAGACCCTTTTTGACCATTAAAGGTCCAGACCAGTTCCCACACAAGTCAGTAATACTTGGATCAGATCCAAAGAGATGTTTGGCTTTGTCTAGCTTATGCTGACATAGTACAAATGCCTGGGGAATTTTCACAGCATTATTTGACCTTTTGCAAGAGCTTTTAGAATGAATATCAGAAAACTGTGGTTTTGAGAGGGCATTGGTTTTTGTGTAAACCTCTGGGATCCATGCTTTAAATCTAATTTTTGGTATGACTTCAAGCATAATTCTCTGCATTCTGCTTTATAGATAGAGGGACTCAGTTTGAAAAGATAGTATGTTTCAGGTTCCAGAGGCAATGTTCTTATAGTCAGAATGATTTAAGGATGTTGGCAAGGTAAATTTTGTGTATAGATATAATACCTTTCTTGGACCAAGTAGTGCAGACCTGAGTCAGGTTATGAAAAACTCTTATTCTTCTCTGATAAGTAGTGAAGTATATGTAGGTATCTACATCTCAACCAGGCATGCTTAGCTCATTTTGTAATCAGCGGTGATAAATAGGCATTTCTAATGTGCAGTTCAATTTAGACGTTTACTTGGGGTGGTGAATCATGCTGTGGAAGGGCTTATTTCTGTCCATCAGCAGTGCTGGAGGTTTGGGGTGCCGAGCTCAGTTGCAGATGTCTGCATTGTGTGCATCTATATTTAGTCAAATCAATCCCATCTTATTGTGTCACACATAATGGATATGATTAGCCATTATCTCGTTTTCCAAGTCAGTTCTGGTGTCAACATGAGTATACTCCATTACAAGCCATCAGATTGTTTTCTACAGTGCTGAATGACTAATGTTTAAATTTTTTGAAGAAAAATACACCATACTGACATACATTATGTTTCCTACTGGCGGGTTTCTTCTGGAGCTTAAGTCAGAAAGATCTAGTGTAGTAACGTAGACTATGCACAACAGGAGAGAGCATGCTTAACAGAAGAGCTCCCTCCAGATCTCATTAGTGGTAGAAATGTGAATGAGTCATAGTCCTGAGTTCTTTTAGGGAGTATTTGGAAGTGCCCGGGACATTCTGCTCAGGTGTGTTGAACAGAGATTTCCTGTGGCCTGAAAAATGTGTGTATGGTAGTTTTAGCAGGGATCCTATAATGCCCTCTAATGAATAGCTTGACAAGAGAACATCAGAGAAGTTGAAGCAGAGACATACTTGTGGGGTTGCCCTTGTATTGTGTTGACAGGTACTCACATATGAATGCACCTGCACAACCAGTTTTACTGTCTGAAGTTAGACAATACTAAGGACACCTGCAAAATAATAAAAGAAGAAGTATGTAATTAAAGGAATTTCAGATCTGGAAAAGGGATTATGTCTCCCCTGCTCTGACTCATCCTGCCGCATCGCAGGCCCTGAGTAAAGACCACTGCAGGAGGTCGTGGCCAGGCAAGTCATCCCAGCAGGAGATGTCATGCGTAGGGCAGGTGGTGTGAATTTTGTGCCTTTATGAGCTGAGCCACAAACTGAGCTGCTTGCTTTGGAAACTGAGATGATAAAACATTATCATGAGAAAACATTCTGTGAAACCTCTCAGAATGAAGCCTATGGTCACAATCATAGGAGACCTATATTTTCATACATGCTTGCCATAAAATGGATCAAAGTAACAGGGCATATATAGAGAACCCAGTGACAGCTGTGATAGTTGATGACTGGTTTTGATTGCCAGTTTGTCATCTTTCAAAGAATGTTTTTTGTGACAAATGGTGCTCCTAGAGGTATAGATCAAGATCCCTCTAAGTTCTTCTAAGCCTTCCTGGATGGGACAGCCAGCAAAATAAGAATTAGGAGGCCTTAGATGCTACATCAGGAAATAACAGCATAACCTTTGTCATAGAATGAGTGAAATTTATTTACTTATACATAGTATTTTCACAGAACTTCTGTCATGTCTTTGAATTTAGTGCATCTGAAATGGATATGCATTTTTATTTGGTGTCAAAAGGGGTTTCAGTGTACGCAGTCATGACCAGATGTGGGATATGCAAAGCACTGTGCCTGCCCATCACAAAAGCAATTTCAGAAGCTCAGGAAACAGAATATAAACTGTGATATTTCACAAAGCACAGGACATTTATTAGTTCTTTACCAAGCATTTAGGGCATACTTTAATCCTAGGAAAACAGGTGATTTGGGAACATTATTTAGCTTCTGATAGTGTTCAACATAAAACCACCCTAAACATAGCAATGCCTACTGCCACATAAATGTAAGAGGTTGCATTTTACTCCAGATTTATTTTGTTTATTATTCAGTTTCTTATATTTTTGATTTTTTTTTAAACCCTGAGGAAAATCATACTGTTGCTTAGGGATCTGGTAACACAATGATATTGTTTCCAGAAGCCAAAGCAGACAGAAATTGATTGTTACATTTCAGGGCTGCTAACACCAAGTCTGAGATGTTAAGACAAGACTTATTTTGCCTTTTGAGGCACAAAAATGGCAATTTGGCAACTAGCTTGTGACCCTGAAGATTAGGATTAAAATGTGTCCTTTTGATGCTGAACAAAGTACTTAAGACACCATCAACTTTGTACGGGTGGGCCTGCAGAGAATCCCATGTTAATATTCAGGTTTTGCTCCACACCTGCGGTCACTGAATACTTTCATTTCCTTGCTAATGAATTTCAGGACAGAAAAAGAAGTTCCCCTAGAAAGCAAGCTGCTTCATCCGTTAAGTTCCTTTGGTCCTATCCCAAATCAGTGGGAAGTTTTTCCTTGTTGTCTGGTTTTGGATTTGAGTTGCTGTTTTGAGGAAAGAACTATAGCTTAAATTGTTACTTTTTTGAGTGAAACAGAATTGGCTAATAGATATAAAGCCAAATAGCTGCGGGATGTCCATGTCAGTTTCAAGTTCCAGGTAGTGACATCTGCAATTGACTTTTTTTCTCCCTTGACAGACTTACTCAGCTGGGAGCTCAGCTTACAGGTTTACAGTGTTTTTGTGGAAGTGATAATAGATGTAAGAAGCCTTTCCTGGGTACAAAGTTGCATGAATTTTGGCAAACTAAAGAAATAACATGTTCAGACTGCTTCCTTACATGTTACTGATGGTGCCTGTGATTTCATGTGAAAATAATAACCGGAATGCTTCACCACCTGCTATTTCATTGACTTTTTTTGTGCTGCACACAGCCTGATTGGTAGTAGTACAACTATGAGTAGAACTGGTGTAATCCTGTTGTGCCAGAGAGGCACTGAAGCTTCAACCTGGAGCTGTATATTCATTTTGTTTCTCGCAGTCAATTTATCCACAATGGTTCCTATATACAAGCTTGTGCAGCATGTCTATTGGGAAGTGGCATTTCAGAGATGTGTATCATCAGATCCATAAATCTTTCACTGTTCTGGAGAAGCACATTTAGACACCTCACTAGTTACTGTACTTATGGGAATGGAGAATACAAAAGATGATTTTATTTTTCTCTGTATCTCTGTAGCTGTTTGGTGGTACAGCGTGAGGACTCTCTGCTCTCTGAATATTTAGAGGTGACGAGTTTGGACTGGGTACTTTCACTGACATTGAAATCCAGTTAAATATTTTGTAGGGCACAAGAATTCTTCAAGTAAAACAAGGAACATAGAGTTCATAAAGAACATAAAGGTCTTTCTTTTTTTTTTTCTTTCATTGTGGAAAACTGTTGATTTAATGACACAAAAGAGCATGGGAGACATACAGCCAGAAAAGGCCTGATTGATAGAGCACAACCTTGGAGTGTGTGTGATCCAAGTTCAGGCCATCTCTGACACCCATGGATTTTCATTTTGCAGAGAAACATCCAAGATCATACACTGCTTCAGGAAACTGAATTTGTATTCTTGAGTAATTTCCTGACCTGAGGTCCTGGTTGTTAACTTTTTCTTGAATTTTCTCATGCTCTCCCCTATTTAAAGAACATTTTTCCCCTTTGGATCATTTGACTGCCATCTTGTCATTTTTTAAGTGCCTTAAATAATCCAGGTGCCAGCATGAGAAGTATGTTTATGAGTCAGATTTCTTACATTGTTTTCCTTCTTGTCAGCATGGCTTCCTGATACAGCTGTGGAATGATAACACAACCCTTTTAGGTCATTCAACCAATTTTTTATGGGCTGGTCCAGCAAGTCCTCCTCAGAACGCTAAGACTTCATTCAGTTTTGATGTTTTTCTCTAAGAAAAAAATCTCCACTGAAGAGTGATACTGTTGATGATGTTTCAACTATATTGTTTGATATTATTTATTTTGGTTAGTTATTTTCTATTTTAGTTAACTTAAAAAATATTTTTTCCTTTCCTGCTTTGTTTTAATGTGTTTCTCATTTTTTGTTAGTTTAAATGAGTCAAAAACTTGAAAAATCATACCTTGGAGGCAGCAGAAATGAAAGAAAATAATATGGTCTCTGCCTTGGGATAGCTTTTTTTCTCTAATCAATTTGCAGTAAGTTTAGCATCCTTTCAGCACGTTCATTATTGCTACTCTAAAGCTGTCATGATTGTTCCAGCAATTGCAGTAAGCAACAATTTCAACAGAGGCACAGTATACATGAAAAGTTATGTAAAGAAACACTGAAGAGTTAGACCATGATAAATGGACTGTTATGTTTGATGATGCAGACAAATGGAATGTAACGTATGAGACTTACTTTCTCCCTGCTATGGCAATGAAAGACATTGATTTTCTTAGAAAAGATGAGACTGACACAGCTTAAAAGCGTACTTTTGCTATTACTGACCTATCTATAAAAATGAAGTAAATTATGAAGAAATACAGTAAATTCATTTAAAATCTCTGGCCTGATTTTGGTAAGGTTTGTAAGACTCGTGGTTGATGACCACTGTATAAACAGATGAATAGAGAACAGGAAGAAATAGTACAACTTGTATATGAAGACCTGAGAACAAAGTCCCTACATTTTGTGTCTGTATGTAATTCTGGCCAATTCCATACAGAATATATTGATCAGGAGAAAGGTAAAATATGAGTTTTTCTAAGAAACTTAGTAATCTCTTTGTATCTTTCCCTTCTGCTGTTTCTACTGTATTTCATCTCTTCGTTTTATTCAGTCTTGAAGTTACTTTTAATTTGTTCTAAAGGTCGAAGGAGGTGATCCTGCCCCTCTACTCTGCTCTCATGAGACCTCACTTGGAGTATTATGTGCAGTTCTGGTGTCCTCAACATAAAAAGGACATGGAACTGTTGGAACAAGTCCAGAGGAGGCCATGAGGATGAT
>JANHGB010037447.1:0-12502 GCA_026283785.1 Coracopsis vasa
CATTATTATTATTGGTGGTAGCAGTAGTGGTTTGTGTTATACCTTAGTTACTGGACTGTTCTTATCTCAACCCGTGGTAGTTACATTCTTTCGATTCTCCTCCCCATTCCTCTGGGAGCGGGAGGAGGAAGGGAGTGTGGGGAGTGAGAGAGTGGCTGTGTGGTTCTGAGTTGCTGGCTGGGCTTAAACCATGACAGATGGCCACTGAAACTGAACATCAAAACCTGATGCAAAGTTTATTGAAACCAGTGAGAAGACTAACGTTCTCTATTTTGATTCTTTCTCTCTTTTCATATATCATTATTCTTACAAATATTCTCAACTCTTCTTAAAATGCAAATGTGCACACTTCTTAAAGTGTACGAGTCTTCGATAATTATTTTCAAACTGGCCTATTCATGTGACTGTGAGAAGGCCTGGATCTTGGCAGTCTTGAGATCTTGATCTGTCTTCCTGCATAATGTGTCTTTAATATGTACTAGAAGAGAATCAGAATAGGGGAAAAAAATGTCCAGTGAGGGTTTTTTGTGTCACATGAATGATGTTAGCAATTGGTTCAGCTCACTACAGGATATAGCTACAGGACAAACTCATTCTAATGACCTCTCCTTGTGATGTTGTGCCATTATGTGCCAAATGCCTCGTAGAAAAAGGACATAAGGAGACTTGGTGTTCTCTCTTTTTTTGCTTATGATCATATCCTTGCATCCTCTGTGTCTATACAGCAAAATTAGAGATCTTTTAAGATTGGCATTTAAAACTCTCCTTATGTCTACAAATAATGCCAACTTCTCATAGTACTAGTTACTGGGAGATATGGACACCAACCAAAATTGAGGGCAATCAAACACAGATTTTTCTTAAGTATGGATAAAGATACCAACTGACTATTGATCTTTTAATATAATAAATATTCTGGTTATGTGGTTCCTTGATTCTAATGGGAAAGAGCAATGTAGGATAGTGCAAAAAACCATATTTATCTGGTATGGGCATGTAAATGTATGTTTACTGCAAATAACTGTATTTTCCTTATATGAGCTTCCCTTTTTTCAGGGTCAGGATTCAGGAACTTCTCCTTTACTAAAAGCAGAACTATTACTGTAATGTAAAGTCATGGATTAGTGGGAACACATGTACAACTGCTTTTGCATCTGCATTACTATTCCAAGACCAGTGAGCACTTGCATAGATGATGGCAAGAATCTGTTCTTAGATAAAATGTCAGTTTGGAAAAATACTGCAGATTGGAAATGAGTACATACCACTGTAGTGTATCAGGAAAACTGCAATGACTCAGAGAACTGGAGGACATTTTCCCAGGGTAAAGTTTTCTTGCCTGATATGACCTGTTGATAAAACAGTAGAACTTCAAAAAAAGTAAAAATGCACAGCTGAGATTTAATCTTAAAAAAAAAAAAAATATTTACATTTAAAAGAGTTCTGAAAAAGTTGTCTTTCTTCTAAAATTTTGAAATGAGGTTTTCTTATGTTTTGGTATTACTGTGGAGATTGTATAATCATGTGGTAGTGGGTTACATTCATGCAGAAAATAACTGGGGCTAAGCTTCCTGGTTTATGTGCATGGCTTCATTTCTTTACTCGAGTCCAGAAAGAAAATAACAGGATAGTGCCAATCTCCAAAACCCAGGTATCATATAACCCGCATTGTCGATTTTGTCCCAGCTAACTGAGAGCTGACTCTAGAAGTGGCATCTTTCTTCGTACTGTGATAGACCCTAAAAGGGTTCAGCACTTGGTTGTGTGAGGGCTGTGCATAGGTAGGGAAAAAAAACAGACAGACACAAAACTTTATAGCTCAAAGAATATGCAGTATTCTCCTAAACTATGAAACTTGACTGAGGCACTTCCATTCAGAGCTGAGATGTCCCAGTCTCCCTGTGTAATTCTGTGGGAAGACAGAGGGCAGCCCCATGGAGAGAATTAGGCTGTAGATGTGGGATGGCAGACATCTGAAGGGTCTTTGGTATCTTTTTCAGTATATTTCCCTGCAACCTGGTGTCTTCAACAGTAGAGCTTCCTCCTTACTTGCTCTTCAGTCTGACATTAGTGATAGTGGGTAAAGAGGATCTGAATCAGCAGGTGTGTTGTATGGCATCTCAGTAGTGAATGTTGCCAGATGAAGAGCTTGCTCTGTGAGCCCATTTTTTGGGGTAGACATTTTCTCTGTACCTGGTGTATTAATCCTGCATTAGGAGAATAAGGGAGTGGGGAGGTGAGATGTGATTTGATGCATTTAATTGTTCACCATGACAAAATTACTATTACACAGAGTATAAGTTCCAAATACAGGGCAGCAGAACAAAATTGCCTTCTTCAAAGGAGGATGGGACTTTGCCATGAAGATCTTGAATTATGTGTTGTCCCATGCTGTGCTGGAACATTTTGCTAGACTTTTGCTGTCTTCAATTTACTCTCCTAATTTTTGTCTCCTGTGATCCAGACTGTTTACTTAGTATTGGTGTTGAATATCTGTTGATAACACTACAGCCCCCATTCTCTCTTTGTTATAGTCCAAATGGTAAAACTCATTTGCCCATCTTGCTTTGCTGCAGGCTCTTATCTTTTCCTGCTGGCATTTGAACTTACTAAATGGTATAGCATCCTTATTAGCTTGTAGATCAACTTTATCACCTGAGAGAAAGCATTGTTAACATACTAGTGTGCATGTTCCACATTTCTAGGCAGACTAATTGCTGCCTAAGAGAACATAAATAATACCATAATACACCGCTCAAGATTGCAGCAGTGCAAGCTATCATGAGCAAACAAGGTCCTGTCACCACTGCGTGTTACATTCTGTTTCTATTAAACCAGCCCGTAAATTAGCAATCCATAACAAAATTGGATCAATAGCTAAACTTTTGTTGCTGGTATGGAAACAACTTAGGGATAATTTACAACTGCAGTGCTTAGTGAGGTAACTCTTCATCTGTAAACTTCTGGGATTTTCTATTTTTATTTTTATTCTATTGTTTGAAACAGCAGTGGGATCTGGAGCTGTGCAGAAAGGGTGCTGTGAGGCAAGAGTGTTTCTATAACAACAAGGTGTACAAGTGGAGTTCCCTTACTGAGCTTCTTTCTTGAAGTGGAAAACTAGCAGAGTTTATTTCAGATGCAAAGTACTAGATAGCATTAACAGTGTGTGAGACAGTAAGTGTAGACAGAAGGAGTTTAGAGCAATGTTTTTGTGTGTTGCTCCAGGGAGATAAAGCTGTGGGTTTTTTTCCTGAAGTTTTTTGAAGCTGCATATCTGTGTACTCACCTGCAATCCTGTTGCTGGCTCTGCTTTCTAACCTCTCTTTCTGCTGTTAACATTTCAGTAAGGAATCCTGTTAGGATATTGTAGCTGAGTAAAGTCAAGTCACTGCCACCTTAGCATTGAGCATCACTGGAAAAATATGTCCTAAAAGTGAATGGAGCCACCTGTCTTCCAGGTGTCAAAGAAAAAAGGAAACACAATGGGGGCTGCCTGGGTGAAATGTCTATGCCTTCAGCTGAATCTATGACCCATCACAGTGCCCCTCACAGATGAACAGCTCTCATCTCTGCATTCACCGCTGCCTCTGCATGCCTGATAGTACTTCTTCATTCTTTACTTGCTGGACCCCCAGGCTCATTCAGGTAGAGGCTGGATTAGTCCTATTCCACATGGTAAAACTGTGACAGAGCTACTAGTGAAGTTTAGGAAGATTCACAGTACTGCTGATTTGATGTTACCTTTAATGCTGCCTTCTTCTCCTGCACACATACTGGCACGTGGGTGTCTAGCTTTCATTGAAATGTACACAAAATATCAATTCAGAGAAACCTTTTCCTGGCTGCTGAAAAGCTGTGGTTTGGTGACTAAGTTAAGCTTTGTTTTTCAGCTGTTTTTGCATGGTTACTCAAATTCATGAGAGATATTTTAGGTGATGCACTCAAAGATTGCATTTCCAAACCACAGACTCCAATATACTAACTTCCTCTCATTGCCCCCATTACATTTTAATTAGTTTCTTCCGATTTCAGCAAAGAACTGCCGAACTTATTTAAACTGCCAGAAATGCAAAATTAGAATATCCTGACTGTGATTGCTACCTATGGATATTTCTATTCTCTTTCAGGTTTCCTCCAATACCTCTTTTTAGGTTATAATTCTTGTGCCTTTACCTGTTGCGTGTAAGACTTGTGTAATTTTCATTTCTTGTAACTAGTCCCTGTGAGCCGAACTAGCTGTTCTAACTGGTTTGCAGTTTATTCCATCAGGATTCAGTGGCTAGTGTAGAACAGGCAATCTTATAACCAAGTTATGTTGAAGATGAAAAGGTATTTTATCTAATTTCTGTGGCAAACAGGTGTGCAAGAGGTGGGAGCTGTGTTTTTTGGTGTTAGTAAACTGAACTCAATTCTCCCATCTGGAAGACCATTAAAATTATCTGCTCCATGAAATATATATATATTTGTTTTCTACAAAAGGAGCTCTCAAGCTCAGCTTTGCTTACTTAGGCACCATCTTCAGAGAGTGAGAGAATCATACTGAGGAATGCATACACATACATATATGGAGATAAATCCTTGTGGGGAGGACATAGTGTGCATGCCCTCAGGAAGAAACTGACTTCTAAACACTGTATCTTCTGAGGAAATGCTGGCAGCAGTACCTCTGCGGGGCTGCATGCAAGACTCGGTGCAGACAGAGGAGCTTTTTCCCTTACACCATGGGAAAAGAAGAAAGTCCAGGTGTCTGGGAGTTGTTTTTCTGTGCCACAGATGGGACATACATCCCCTTTTTGGAATCCTAATTCTAGCTGAATGGTAAGATAGGACTGCACGCATTAAGAACAGTGCAGGCTTGTATATTGATACTTCCAGCTTGTTCTTTCCAGATTGCTAAAGCTTATTTTCAAAGGTCTCATTTTTGGAGATCTTCCATTGTGTATTTAAAGCCAGTGATATCTTGCTGTCAATTAAATGAAAACAAATTGCTGTTACTTTGCAATTTAAGGGGGACCTCTAAATAAAAATATGTTTACCAACAGTTACACATACCGAAGTGTTTTAAAAATACTTTAAGTACACTGCAATTAACTAAAGGTGTGAAATGAAGTTGTCTGTATTCACTGCTTCACAGGCAAGGCTTTAAGCTCAGTGAGTATCAAGGTTGCTGTGCTGATTTCCCATGTATACGACCAATGAAATTGTGAGCTTTATCTCTAGGAAAAGACGTTTATATTTTATTTGGCTGAGATAATTCTTTCAGCTAGGGAAGATGTAGTATGAGTAGCTTAAGGAGTAGCTTAAGCAATACTTATCTCTTTATAGTTGCAGTGGAACACTGACATGTGAAACATTGATGCATTGTTCTATGCTTTTTAACAATACTTTATAAAATATACCAATGTGTAATGCAGGAAATGTTGGGAAAAAACCCTGTGAATTTCAGAGAATTACCCTTACTTTAGCTCAGAAAAATGTTATTTTAGTTTATGCAGTCAAGTTATAGAGAAATAGATCTGGTTTTGGTGGAAAACGCGTTCACATTAGGACATGTGAGTCTATAATTATAAAAGTAAGCCTCCTGTTGTTTGTGAAGCTAAAATACTTGTGGGTGCACAACTGTGCTTTGTGCAGAAATAGAAATGCTGGAGCACATGTACATTTCTGCATGTGAATCTTGGGTTAACTTCAGAAAAGCTGGCTAATATTTTTTAGAACGTGTCTATGTGATATTCTTATTCCTCTTCTGATACTTTACAGCACTTGAAAATGACTGAGGTGATTCACTTGCACAAAAAAAACCAAACCAAACCAAAACCACATAGGATTTTAAGCATTTCTAGCAGTGGAAATAGTGACAAGGAGAAATGATGGTTTCCAAACCTGTTTCATTGCACAGCTCCTAAAGTTTTTTTTTTTTTGTTTGTTTTTTTTTTTTTTTAATGTGCTGGAGAAAGACTCTATAGAAGGCTCACTTCAGGTATGTGGTGTTTGCATAAATTAGCCAAATGTGTCAAAAGACAATTAATGTCATATTGGTGGTGATATAGCTGTGGACTCTGATAGTCGTCTCACTTCAGCTGAAACTGACTTTGTTATCTTATTTGATAACAAAACATAATTTATATTTGTCTTTATTTGACTTTGTACCATAAACAGGATCAGATGTACTCTAAGAGACCTTCTATATCTTGCAATGTTTCACATGATCTACAGGTATAGTATTATGTAATATTTCTTAGAAAAACAGTAATCAGAAGAAATTTCTTCCTTGCTGCTGTTGATAATGTCAGCATGGCTCTAAGATTCCTTTTGCCTTGCTGCCAACTTGCTGCATGTATATATTTGTTCATCTTCCTTCTCTTCTTGAAGTCACTTGGACAGCTGAAGTCCTGCTCATGGGGCCCCACTAACATTTGTCAATAGCTCTGTTCCAGCTTGCACTGACATTGGCAGGTGATTTTGTCAAGCCCAATGAAATATTATCCATCGCTAAGTGTTGGGTTTCAGATACTCCTCCTTGTGTCCTTGGTCTAAGTGGGACAGTGATCTAAAGGAACCCAATTCTTTCATGCAAATTCAGAGTTTCCTGTTCTTTTTCTTCCCAGTGAACTCATTGCAGATGCAGCCAGAAATTTGTTTGTACATCTGGCAGAGATGCATGCTTAGAAAGTGCTGCTTGGAGTTGGGATAAATACATTCTGACACTTTTCCAATTCACTTTTCTATTGTATTTCTAGTGGAAAATGATAATAAGTTATCCAAGAATTTAGGGGCAGTTTACTCATCTGATCCTCCCCCATACTTAAGGTCTCTTTTGTTATTTGTGTCGTCACACTGTGTCTATAGAACCCAACTGTGATTAAGTTCTCATTGTCTGAAGCACCATAGAAATGAATTGTATGTCACAGTCCCTGCCACAATGACATTATGGTTTAGTATAGGAAGACAAAAAGGGGTAGCCGAGGTAACAGAGACATGCTGTGACTTGTGTAAAGTCATGCAGTGAGAAGCAGGAATAGGACCATAGTCTCCAAGTCCCAGTTCTCCTGCAAAACTACTGACAGATGTTTCTTTATAAAGGAAGATCCTCATTGTAAAAACAAAATGTGATTTTTTGGAAGTTTTCTTGCTAAAGGATCTCTAGAAATTCCAGATAGAAAAGGAGCTAAGAAATCCTAGATAGATCATTTGAAGGAGTAAGTATGTATCTCCCTGAAACTGGAAATAGGACTTGGATCACCTCTCGTGACTTTTTCCCAATTATCAAAACATTCAGTGGAAGCTTCACATTCTTTCCCTCCATTTAGCTAACTTAAAAAACTAGCTCTACACTAATTCTCTACTCCTAAATAAGGTATAGAAAAAGATTTGCACTCACAGCGACTTGTTTTTAGGAAAATGATATCAGCATTTTTAGTAGAAACTCTTTTCAGTTGGGCTGGGAAATGTATTAATTTACATCAAAGAGTATCTGACCCTATATAGTAAATTTCATTCTGTTTAACTTTTATCAATTGAAGAATTTATTAGCAGATGATTGGTAAAACGCAAGGAGTACGAAACACAAGAAGCGGTCTTGGAAAACTCTTTTAGGTATGTGCTATAAGAGCACACCTAATAATGATGTTAGATAGACAAGTGAAGAGAACAGACAAAGGGATGAGAACAGAGAAATGGTGAACAATGTGAATGAGTCTCAAGTAAGTCTTTGTTGAGTCCAAGCTCTGGTATGAATAAATGTCCAAATACCTTTATACTTTCTTAGTCATCTGATTTGTTCCCTAGCTAGGTCTTCCTAGTTAGCTTACTAGAACAGCTGGGAAACCTGCCTCAAGAAACATCTCATTATCTTCAAAACCAGCAGATATTTGACACATTTGCAAGAAGTGACTTTTTGAGATACCCTGGTACAGACTTTGGGCCCTGTTTTATAACACTAAATTCCTGAAAAATTCTGTTGGATTTGAGTAAATGCATTATTCCTCATAATTTAAACATATTACACATGTTATGTAAGATAGATAAGACACGTAATAATGTACATAATTTCTGTTAAAAAAAAAAGAAGAATCTTGCACACTTTGTTTCACTGAAGTGTGTTAACTGCCTTGGTAATTTCAATTAAAACTAAAATGCCTCATCTGGTGCATTTTTTAGAATTAAACTGTATTTCTATCAATATGAATCTAAGAGGCATTCATAGAAAATTGTTAGCTATGAATTATGAGTTCCAAACTTGTATTCCACTGGCTGCTATACCACCTGTCGATAGGTAAATGAAAGAGCAGTTGCCATGTCACTGAGAATAACCTATTTCTATAATGATTATGAGTTAGGATATCAACATGTTCAATGTTCTTATTCAGCATTCTTGTTCTCATTCAATATTGCTACATTACTGAAAGCTCATTTAAAAAGTTGTGTAGTAAAATGTTCATTTTACAGAACAGAGAGAATAAAATCACAAAAATATGTCTTATATCTGCTGAAAAAATGGGCCCATGTCTTTGAAATGAAATGGGTCGATTCAAATACATATATCTTTTCAAGGCAATATTAACATTTTGATTTATTTTTTCTTATTCAAAATACAAAAATTAGATAGTTTCCTGCCATATGGCAGTGCTGCCTTCTGAGCAGTCGTTGTACTAGGCACTTTACTGCCTCTCCTATTCTGTCTTGAAGACATTACAGTTGAGCAGAACCCTATTTCCAATTGCTCCTCCAATTTTAGTTTAGATGAACACAATAGTCAGGTAGCACAGGGATAACGAAGTCTTGATATACAAAGGTGGGGTAATATTCTATGTGAGATTTTTTTTCACTTGCCCAGTTAGATCCTCATTAACATGTGGGACTGTGGAAGAGAATAAACTAGGGTAATACACTGATCACAAGCCATGCTTCCTAAAGGTACACACTATATAGCTTATGATGGTCCTTACAGCTACTGGTGAACAGGAAATGAACATTTTCCTCATGGTGACAGTAAAATCCTCCATACTATACAGTGTGGTGGCTTGTCTCTAGGCTTCATCTGTGCAGAATGAATTTCACAGAAAGTGAGTCATGAGACCACCGACCTGGCCCCCATCACAGCTCTGCTTAGGACAAAACCTGACCTAGAGCATAAATGTAGTTATACACCTGGCAACAATGTGTTTTCATTTTGGGTGCTGGGTCCCATCTTCCTTTTGTCTCCTTTCAATTTGGTAGCTTTGCCATTGAAAAGGAAGGGCATGGTTGCTTCAGCATTTGAACTTTGAATATTTTCCTTTTTTCTGGGGAATCTCTCTTCTATACATGTTCTATGATTGTGGTCATTTGTTTGATTGCAAACTTTAAAAAAAAAATAAATGGAGAGCGAGTAGCATCACCTCAATATGTGAAACTGGTTAAATCCTGTGCATGGTACCATGCATGTGGACGAGTCCAGGGTCAACATGATAACTAAATTGGTTTTAGCAAATCTCAGTCTTCTGGTGATAACTGTTTCTGATGTTATTTGGAGAAGACTTGGAAGAGGACTTGTTTTTTCCTCTGCTAACAGGTTGCATCTATTCTAGGCTGTAGAGGGCTTACTGGATGCCACTAGTGGGGCAGATGCTGACCTCCTGCTTCGCTATCGTGAGTGTCATCTGCTTGTGCTGAAGGCTCTGCAGGATGGCCGTGCCTATGGATCTCCGTGGTGTAATAAACAAATTACTAGGTCAGTTATGAGACAACAGCAACACTGATGTAGCTTTGATCATCTTTTGGGAGTTCCTGTGTGTTCTGAATCTCTTGCTTGTTAATATTTTGCATTGCTGCAGTTTGGACAGACAAAGTAACTAGCTTTTGTCAAAAGTAACCAGATCTTGAAATGCTGCCTCATCTAGAACATGATAGGAATCTTCAGTGGAATTACACATTAGAAATGCTCTGGGGGTTGGGTTTTTTTTCCCTTTTACAGAGAATGTCTCTGAGCTGTCACAAACTATGTGACATGGCATATGCCTGCAGCAGGAGCACTGGTGTTTCAGCAAGGTAGCTGTGCCACTTTGTCCTCAGAAGAGAGGCTGCTTCTGCTGAAGCTCTTGAAGGGCTGTTGTGACCAATTGTGCAGGGCAACAAATGCTTGAGGCTGAAGGCTGTTTTGAACTCAAACATTACCTCAAAGAATGCTCTAGAAGAGGCTTCTTTTGGGACCAAGTAACTAATCATGGTGAATGACAGTTTCTGAAGTATTAGATTTGAGTTGCTTCACTTAAGCTGTGTTAAGTACACTTTATAAAAGCAGTCCAATTTTTCAGGTGCCTGATTGAATGCAGAGATGAGTACAAGTACAATGTGGAAGCTGTGGAGCTGCTTATCCGCAATCACCTTGTTAACATGCAGCAGTATGACCTCCACTTGGCTCAGGTAAAGGGAACCTGCTCTTTTGTAAGAGAATTGTAATGGTCAGTCCACTGCAAAATTTGTGATTGAACTTTAATTTCCTTTTTCATGTTGACAGTCAATGGAGAATGGCTTGAACTACATGGCTGTGGCATTTGCCATGCAGTTGATAAAGATCCTGTTGGTGGACGAGAGAAGTGTTGCCCATGTAACAGAGGCAGATCTGTTTCACACAATTGAGACACTCATGAGGATTAATGCTCATTCCAGAGGAAATGCCCCAGAAGGGTGAGATTGAAATACTGTGCAATATATTACTACTTGTTCTCATTTATGATTTGAATGTTATATAGACAGTGTCTCAAATCACACAGCTTTAAACTTTCTCCAGGGCTGCAGTCCTATGTCAAAGCTGTTACTCCAGTGTAATTGTGCTGATTTTTATGTCAAAATAGAGGCAGCTGCAGCATCATGGCAAACTGAATGCTTGATCAGGAAAATCCTTCTATGCACTGTGCTCCAAAATACCATGGTACTGTGAGAAACTTGCTTGAATTCTTGCCTCATCTCAAATTTAGGCAAAATTTTTATGTGTTCGGATGTTCAGTATCTAGTTGTTAATATGCTTTTGTTAATCACAAGCAGTTAATCAAATTAGACAATCCTATTTGCTTCTTTAGACAATTTTGTTTGGAGTCTACAAAGCAATCATCCACCAATCTTGTGTGGCTTGTGTATCCACCAGCAGATAATTGGGCAGCAAACAGCCACTGCATCTGGAAATACCTTTGGGACTTGCAGGCCTCCTGTTACTAAGGTGGAAGCAGTTGCTGCTGAGTCTGAGGAAGAAATTGATTGGAGTTTGGAGAACTTGGGATTTCTGTGAGAGCAACCAGCACCTGATGCTGGTGCTAGCAGTGGCTGCCACTACCAACACAACTGCTAATGGGAGGTCCTGAAACAAAAGTCCTTTAGCCTGAAGTTTGGTTGCACTGTCTTTGCTGTATGACTTGACTTTCACTGCAGCCAAATGTAGTGCCCTAGCCAGGCTGTTTAGCACTGACAACTCACTGTCTCAGAGCATTTTAGGGCTTATGAAGCATGCAAAAGTGAAGTTATTTCTGGTACTTGTGGTGCTCTGTTGCAGCACGCTACTGGATAAATTGGAGTGGAACTTCAAAGCTTGGATGATTTCAGTGTTCCTTCTTTCATCATAAATATATCTGCATCCATGACTTTTCTGCTATTCCAGTGAGGACTGGAAGATATGAAGATTTAGTATAAGAAATAATTTGCTTTCTTTCAACTATATTTGACTGAGCTTTCCGGTTCCTGCACCTTCTGGGGGAGGAGAAATTCTAACCCAGCTCTTGCTCTGTTGTGTTAGGTTACCGCAGCTGATGGAAGTGGTCCGATCAAACTATGAAGCAATGATTGACCGTGCTCATGGAGGTCCCAATTTCATGATGCATTCAGGAATTTCCCAAGCCTCTGAGTATGATGATCCACCTGGTCTGAGGGAGAAAGCAGAATACCTGCTGAGGGAGTGGGTGAACCTTTACCATTCAGCTGCCGCAGGCCGTGACAGTACCAAAGCATTCTCTGCGTTTGTTGGACAGGTAGAGCTTTTGGAAAGAAAGGTGCTTTTTATTCAACATCAATAGGGTGTGATGCCCTCCATTTTCAAGCAGTGTTGTAACCCATGCTAGGCGTCCTTTTGAAACTTTCAGGTGTATGGCAGTTGACTGTCAGAATTCTGCCTGGTTTTGATGGATATTTCTGCAGAAACCCCTGCCCTTCCCCAAATCATGTTCTTCAGATACTGTAGCAACAACCTGTCAGTTCAGTTTTGGGATAAGTGTGGTGGAAGAGCTTCAGGTGAGATAGCTCTTGGCAATAGTGCTGACACACTTTGTGTAATGAAGCTTGAGTATAGTGTTGCTCCTTATTGGTAACAGGTAAAGGCTAAGACAGCCTCAAAAGGAGATTGCTAATATTGTTGCAAGTGAATTGTTTCAGACCATGTGAACAAGAAAATCCTTTTTTTTTTTTTTTTTTTTAACAGGTATCATGCATTAGAGTGAGTTAAAGCTTGAAACTTCATTAGCTGAAGAGGTGCCTA
>JANHGB010037450.1:0-80154 GCA_026283785.1 Coracopsis vasa
TAAACTTACCCTGTTCAAGTTTGAACCCGTTACCCCTTGTCCTAGCACTGCAGCCCCTAATGAAGAGTCCCTCCCCAGCATCCCTATAGCCCCCCTTCTGCTATGAGGTCTCCAAGCAGCCTTCTCTTCTCTAGGCTAAACTGCCCCATCTTTCTCAGCCTATCTTCATATGGAAGGTGCTCCAGCCCCCTGATCATCCTTGTAGCCCTCCTCTGGACTTGTTCCGACAGTTCCATGTCCTATTTATGTTGAGGACACCAGAACTGAGGAGTTCAACAAAATGCTATAAGGATGATTAAGGGACAAGAGCCCCTCACGTATGAGGAAAGGCTGAATGAGCTGAGACTTTTCAGCCTAGAGAAGAGAAGACTCAGGGGTATCTTATCAATGCATATAAATACCCTAAGGTATTATATAGGGTCCAAAGAGGACAGAGACAGGCTCTTTTCAGTGGTGCCCAGTGACATGACCAGAGGCAAAGGAAAAACACTGAAATAGAGGAGATTCCTCTGGACATTAGTAAATGCTAATGTTCAGAGGAGCATGCATTTTTTACTGTAACGATGACTGAACCCTGGAGTAGGTTGCCTGGGGATGTTGCAGAGTTTCCGTCTGTCTAGACACAGTCCTGTGCAACTCGCTATAGGTGGCACTTCTTGAGCAATGGGGTTGGGCTAGGTGACTTCCAGATGTCCCTTCCAACCTCAGCCATTCAATGATTCTGTGATTCATGTCTTCAAAAAAACTGACCTTTGTGTGCCATCTTGTTTTCCCTTCAGACTGCAAATACAGTGTCAGAAGCCTCCTTGTTTCAGTTAATATCAAATGTGCATAATAGTTATTTTTGGTTATCTAGGCTACTGCCTAGAGGTTGCAGCTGCTAAAATTGTACTGAAGTGTTAATGTTGCTCCAGGGTTTTGTCAGGAACAGCTGGTATTTTTATAGCTTTTTGTATGGATTTATTACCAAGAAACATTTTGCCATTGAAATTTTTATTTTTTTTTAATGGCAAGCTAATTTTCCAAACTTTATGCACTAGGATTTTCTTTCTGTTGTTGTTGTTGTTGTTATTGTTTTTTTTGCTTTTATGTTTTGTTCTGTCTTGTTAGTAGGTTAGTATTAAATAAATAAACAGTTAGCTGTGTCAGCCAGTGGTAAAAGAGAAGTCCAGGATGAATGAATGTTTAGTGTGGTACTGGGAGCTGAAGAATATTATGCCTTTGGTCAGAAATGTGCCTTAAAATCCACCAGAATCGGGGGTTCTGATAAACGAAATCAAAGCAATAAAGTTTGTTTGCTTGCCTGTGTGAAAAAGTGGTTCTTTTTTAACCCAATCTTTCTATAGGCTGCATTGCGAAAATTCTCATAGCATTTTTATGTGACTCAGTGTTTTGAACAAGTATTACTTTTCATTTCATGCAAAATTCAGCATGTGCCAACTTGCTGTTCTTTCTTACTGATTTTGCCAGAAATAAGAATTGTTTTGTATAAAACTACCATCAACTGGGATAATTGTGACATATACTCCTTCCTTTCTAACATAAGCTCAATATGTTGCTCTCACTGGTACCACCAACTGATGATATGTTCAATTTTGTTTGTTAATTTTTATTGCAATATTTTCTCACTTTTCCATAGATTAGGATGCTATGTATATATGTATTGAATTGTTAGAAGAATTGACTTGAGGCTTGTCAGCTTTGTAGGTGAAATAAAGTGAGGGAAAACCATGGAATCAATAGATTTGAATTTTTTTGCTAGGGGGTTATGGCATTGCCAAACTAAAAAACTCTTATGCCTTTACACTTTATGTCACACCATTGGTACCTTTCAGTACCACGTTGCAAAGGATGGGCTCATAGGAGAGCAAGGTAATTCCTGTAACTCCATCCCACAATTCCCCTATTTCAACATTTAGATAAGACAAAACCTAGACAAAGATTACAGCAAAGTCTATTATTTTCAGTACAAGGCAACTATCTATTTGGCTTATGCCCAAAGCTGGTGATGCTTGTCAGCAATGGCTGGTGATGACAGTGTAGGAGGAAAAGAACAGGACACCTAGGGATTACTCCCCCAGCCCTATCCATAACAAAGCTACAAAGCTGCAAACAAATGGACCACTTACAGCTAATGTTAATAGATTCAGCTGAATAAGGAGAGGGTAGCTTCAGTATTGCCAGCTGGAAGTGCTCAAGAGCTGTCTAAATTCCGACATTCCTTGAAACCGTGACTATTGTTTTATTTAAGAAAATATCTTTTAAAAATAGAAGCCTATAAAATTTACTTTATGAGCCTTTTCTGTGATTGTGGGAGCTAAAAATAATAGATCCTTGAGCTAGGGCTTTAAGTAAGACACATAAAATATTGAGACACTTTTATAGAGCTGAAGCAATCACTTTAGAGTTAGACAGGGACATCACCACCCTCTTTTCATGGTTAGGAAAGCAGCTTGGAATCTGTTGTCCTTTAAATTGAATTTTTACTGCCAGAGGGTATTGGGAAATCTCGCTCTGGGATGGAGAGTGACATTTCCCATTGTGACAGGAAGTGTTCTGGTATCTCCTGTCAGTTCGTGTAAGAAATATCAGTGTTGTAATGTGATTTTTCTGTGTACAAGCAATGCTTGTTGACTCTTGTTTATGTTTAAATCTATAACAGGCACGAGGCTTTTCATTCATTCCTCCATTGTCAGTTTAGCCTAATGAAGCAGCCAGGCAGTTCTCCTTACTGAAGCTTTAAAATCAGAGGGGCTTTAGCAAGCAGTGTTTACCTGAAGTAGTAAGATAAATGTGAAATCCTTCCCTATGGTTGAACTGTGAAGCTTTCATAGGTGTAGAAATGTTGCTTTTGTTTTAAAAGGAGACTGACGCGAGGCTTATGCCTCCCTCTAACGGAATCAAACTGGGGATAAGGTAATAAAATATCCTCCTTGCCCTTAAAACCATGTAGTTTCACTTTGCCACCTCCTTTCCCCTCTTTTAACTGTATTTTCTGCCTCCTGACTGCAGAAGCACTAATGACCCATGGAAAGAGTGGGAGATGTACTCAAGCCTTTATGAGGTCACACCTCCAGAAAGGAGAAATTAATGAAATAAATTGAATAAATGAAGGACTGAAAACGCTGGAACAGACATTCTCTGGGCCTAGACTGTGCCAGCACAGGGAACAGCATGCAAACTTTTTTGGAAAAAGCAGAGGTTTCCAAAATGTTGCTGCTCCTTCCAAAATGTTCCTCAAAGGGAAATATTAGTGAAGGAAAAGGGATACTTGGGTCTGATCTGGGGGAACAAAGAGGCTGAAGGTTTGTTGCAATCGTTAGACCTTTCTTTGCAGTGGAATAACATTTCTTGTTTTAACCTGTTGTCTTTGATGCTCTTGAATGTTAATTGCTCTGCAGGTTTGGAAGAAGGTGTTCTTCAGTGATCCCATGCACTCTCCTGGTGTTCTCACACCAGATTGCTGTAGGCTATATTTATACTTCCCAGAGGATTTGACAGGTCTATGAGGCTTAAAAGAAAGTCAGAATCACATGGCAAAGAAGCAATATTATGAGATAATTGCTGGTGTGTGGCTTGAGCTTTATGACATCAAAAAATCAAGATGAAATATAAGCAGGATCTGAGCTGTACAAGAGGTGCTGAGGAACTTGAGTTTGTCACAGGGAGTGAGAAATCAGCATAGTTTGCGTAAAAGATAAGGGATGATAACATGCCCGGAAGACCTGAAGAATGGAGATTGAGAGTTGACCGTGGAAAAATTACTATAGCTCTAGAAGTAGATGACTTCACAATTTAATTTTCTTAATGAGAAAATGGAAATCTTAATGGAAAAACTGAGGCAGAGAAGATGGCTTGACACAGATGCCACCACAAGCTAGCTTCAGAAGTGAAATAATTTCCATTGTGAGCATCCAGGATATAAAACAGAGGTTTAATTTCCATCTGGAGATGTTTGAGTTTAGATAAATGGTTCAAAATTATACTTGGAACCTGAGAGTTTAGTCCACTGCTTGAGATATCTCCTCTCATGAAAATTTGTGAGCACTCTGAAAGTGCCAATTGGAATAGTTGGTCTCTTTCTGTTATTTTGTTGGGCTGGAAAGCAGAAAAAGGATTGGGACAGACGAACAGATGTGGGTTTCTTTTTTTAAAAAAAAAAACAGGGAAAATTCCATTTGTTCATTCGTCCAAACCAAGTACCTGTTTTGATAAAGAAAAAATTTAAACATTTTCCTCAATTATAACAAGAAACACAGGCAAAGAGGTTTTACACAGAATATTCATGACAACTTTATGCCAGCTGAATTGTTGCACTTGAATGCATTCATTTTGCTGTCTCAAAATAATTGAAGATTTTGTACACCCGCTTGGATAAGAAGCAAAGAGAACAGTTTCTAGAATTGTAATGGCAGAAACTTTCTATGTTTACTTTTAATTCTTATTGAGCTGATTTCAGCACCTGTGTCTTAGGTTAAAAAAAACAAAAAAACAAACCAAAAATCAAACAACAATATAAAAACCAACAAAGCCAAACCCAATTCTGCAGCCCAAAACCAGACAGTCTACTCACCTTTCTGTATGTTGAAATCCACTCTGTTTTCTGTAACCTCTGACTAACAACCCTTAGTTAACTTTTCGTTCTGAAACTAAGGCTTACAAACATCAGTTGCTATAAAGCTCATGGAAGAGTGTTTTTGGTAAATGGGCTTTAAAGGCTTCCTTTCTGTGCAGTAGAAGACATGATGCTTGTGATGACAAGAGAGATACCACTAGGGAGCCAAGTAGTATAATAGTGATAGTGTGTGTGGTATATGTTGATTTTTCTTATGGCTTTTTCTGTATGCTATTACATACTGTATTTCTTTTTCCTATGTAACATTAGTTTTCTAACTGTCCTGGATTTGGAGATAAGCTTGTAATCCTATAGTCAGAGACCAGACCAAGAATCTGAATTTTGGGGGTGAGAATGAGGAATGATAGGTCCTTAGTGCAGGGTGAAAGTGCATCTCTTTCTGTTTTGTTTCTTCTACACCTAGACAAAAGACTGAGTGAATGATATTTTTCTCTCCATTAAATAATTTCTTAAAAAAGGCAGTGTAGCAAAGAATGTTTTCTAGTTAATTTAAGAGGAAAGAATGTTTATTTTTTTCTATTGTTTTTTTACATTTTGTGTTGGATTTTATGGTTGATGGTTGAAATATATAGATACATTAATTATTTGTTATTGTTATTTTGTGATTTTGTTATTTAGTTATTTTGTAATTTCATTATCATTACTGTTATTACTACTACAGGTTTTTTTCAGCCTTGAACTGACTATAATTATGTGATCAGATGATCTCCAGCAACAAATCAAAAGGAGGTGGAAATGTCCAGCAGGAATAAAAGGGCAAGCAAAACAAAACTTGGCTTGGAAGAAGCTTTAGACCTGCAATTTAAGGCAGAGGAACAAATTCTGTAATTCTTGTCTTCATATATGTAAAACAGAGAATAGATATATATTCAAGCTGTTTTCACAGTTAAGATAGAGACTTATTCTGCAAACATGATTCTGAATCATTAAAGTGTGGGCCAGATTTCATAATTCAGAGGCAGACATAAAGAAAGGAAAGCATACAAAGAAAGCCAATGAAAATGAATTAGTTAATAATGAATTTCATGCAAACTTGGTGAAAACAGTTTTCTCCCTTTTGATTCTGCAGGTATAACAATCTACTTTTACATTGAAAATTCTAATGGAAGAAAAATACATTGCTCAACAGAAAACTTTGTTTACTAGATAATTGGCTAGAAAAAATTGTATGCAAAAAATTTAGTTGATTATCAAAAGGTGATCTTTTACATAAATACTTGACAAGAACCTGTGAATCTCTGCAGCGAAATATAGCACAACTAACTTCTTCAGAGTTCTGTGATGCACAACAGGAACTCTTTCTTGCTCTCATCTCTTAGACATTATGTGGAGTGGTCAAGTCCTCAACATAATGCAAGTGGACAGATTTAAAGAATATAACATGATTTTATTTTAGTACCTTTCATTTCTCCATTTCATAAAAGCACTTTTGAAAGCAAGAAACTAAAGTCTGGTCCTTGAGTCGCTATGTGTCTTGAAATGAAACATCATTTTGCACTCAGCAATAGACTGAAGGGAAACTTGAGTACAAGAATAAAATTAGGGCCAGAGAATCAGTAGGGAATTTAATAGCTCTGTTCACCCTGCCTAATCTGTAGGTGTCCTTGCAAAAATGGCTCACTATCTGAATGTGATACAGACTTCATTGCGATTCTGAAATATTTTGATGCATTTTACCTTTATTATTTTTATAGCCCTTGAATTTTTGGGAGCTGGCCAACACTGGAAGCGCCAAGATACCTTGAGAGATGCTGCTATTGAGAAATTTCCAGTTGGAGCAGAAGTGTTGAGAATCTTGAAAGACAAGCAGTTCTTGTATTAAATCTACTCCCATTTGCAGACTTCAGCGGTCTGAATTTCATTTATTCCTACCTGAGTCAGGAGTAGTGCTACTGAATTCAGTAGGTGTAAAACAGTATGAGTGAAATCTAAATCCAGCCTTCAAAAGGTTGGATAATTTTGTTTAGAGATGATTTAAAATTCAGTGTGTTTATCTAAACTGAAATAAATGCAAAAGTTTTTAAAGTTGTTTTCTGTTATGTAGAGAGCTCTGTTTCACAAGAGAAAAAAGCTGGAAAAAATATAAGAGTTCTCCATAGTAATTAAAAAAAAAAGCTTGGGGAAATTATACTTTTTTATTTTTGAGTTGTTTCTGCCTGGAGAAGTATGAAGTTGCTGAGTTAAATTAATCTAATTTGTTGCTGGTTCTTGGTGGTGTAAATAGGTTTTACAGCAATTTCCTAGAGGTGAATATGGAATCTGATCACTGTTAGGAAATACTCTGTGTATTTTTTCATTAGCAATGCATCACAAAAAATATAGAACCATAGTGTGTCTATGAACTCATAAGTGTTGTTACCCCATGTATGGGCACTGGATGTGGAGTAGCCTAGACATTAAGGGTGATTAAGGATCTCACCTAATCTTAGCTGCTTGTCAAATGGCAACTTTGCTTCAATTTCTACACCACTCCTATGACTACTTTTTTTTTTTTTTATGATCAGCAGCCTTTCATGACCAACTTTATTCTCTTCCTTAGTTGCCAAAATCATGTAGAAATTCCATTAAGATGCAGGAATGATCAAAACAACCTGGTTTTATATCCTCTGCATTTGAGGTCAGGACAGTTTGAGGTTCCCTAGAGCATATTCTTCTGTGACTCTGATGCAGATATAGATGTCAGTTCAAGCTGATGGACCTGTTCTGGGTAGTTCTAGATTATCTAGACTCTACTCAGAATTCAGGTAGAACCCTGATTTGTTCAAATGATGTTGCACTGGTATAAATATTCCATTGTTACCAACTGCACCTCCCTTTGATGGCTGTAATATTTCTATCTTTCAGTCTAGCATACTGATCTAATCTTACCAGTGAGCACTAAGGCTGAGCTATCACAGCTTGATACATTTCTTTTCATCGTTCCTATTTGTCATGGTCTTTTAGCTATTTTTAATTCATATGACATCACTATCCAAGTTCATATGAGTCAACTTTTTAAGATATAGAAATAACTCAAATGCTCACTAGATTCAAAACTATTATTCCTTGTATGTTTTCTCCACTGTTTTTGCACATCCTAAGGCAATCATGTTCATCTGCAAAAAATGTTCCTTGAGCCTATGCTCCTTATTTCTTAGCCTATCTAAATTTAATGATTCTTTTCAATGAAGTGTCACTACATGATTTCAGGATGGATAAAATTTCCATTTAAGCCTTTTTGGAGGTAAGAATTGTAGATGAGGGCCTGAGTGCAGTAGCTGAACAGCTGTATGAATGTGTAGTGCTCATTGGCTGCCCACAACCCCTTTCAGTTTATCAGTGCTTCACATCACTTTAACAAGTTCAGATACACCGTACTGCCATTTAGGAATTCCTAAGTCGGTGATTATATTTCTAAATATAGGTTTGGTGTTCTGCATTTGATCCTGTGTTCTGCTTCTTCCAAGATCTCTCTGAATACCTCATCTGAATACTGGATTTGATGCTAGGAGAGTGCGAATAAAGGAAAAAGTCTTCAGGTTTTACACGTTTTTCATGCCTTTAAATTTATGTCAGTATTATTTTTTTCTACTGTCTGCAAGTGGATCATAGGGGTGTTGTAAATTCTTCATACTGCATTGCAGTATTTGCATTTACATGTTATTTCCCTGATAGATGTTTAGAAGCACTTAATGCAGGTAAAGGTGTTCTTTGTCCAGGGTCTTTTTGCTTTGTACTTCACACAATTGTTCTATTTCTGAAAGTGCAATGAAGCAGCAATGATTTTCGGCATTCTTGTTTCTGTTTGGTAAGTACAAGAACCAATAGAAACCTATGCTAAACTTCTGATTTGTCAAAAGGCTATGCCTGATAATACCTTTCATAGCGAATTATGTTCACAAGCTGCACCTTAAACCTATCTGCTGTAATTCTTTCTGAATGTCACAGATGCACCTGTCAAATGAGTAAAATTAATTTGTTCCAGTAACTACTGCTGTACCACTGCTTCTGTTTCTGTCACCACTAATGGTGGCACTAGGTGGCAGTGTTAAAAATTGTTGTAATAGCTTTATTGTTTAAAACAAACTCTAATAGAGAACACTTTTAAGCAGAATGTGTATGTTCTTCAGCATTGTGCAGCAATGATTCTAATCTAGCCTTGTGGAAGTATGTAAAGGAGAGTTTAGGCTTAAAAATTTGTTTACTCTAAATTATTCTTGTATTTATGTTGATACATAGACATTAACTCATTCAAATGAATGGGTGTGATACGGTTTGTTTAGTAAAAAGGAAAATAGTCGTAACAATTTAGATTGTTCAAGGTGCTTTTACTCATAATGAAGTAGAATATTGAAATGTAATAATAATGCAAGAATAGTAATATATAGTAAGATTGATCTAAGGATACAAAATAGATATATGTAGCTAAGACAAAACATATCTTAATTGATATGGCTAACAAATGACTATGAAATTACATGACAAGTAGATAAAATACAAGTGGGAAGGATGATTTTTTAAAACTGCCTCCAGGTAGTGTCTGTTCTTGCACACGGGACTAATTTGAGCAGACTAGGCTCTTCGCACAGGAAAAAAGCACTTCATTTAAGGAAACAAGGAGAAGTTGCCATGCACACCCTGAACTATAGTGCTCAGATCTCACTGTACGTGCAGTCCAATCTCCAGTCTTTGTTGATTCCTCTGAGCTGCATGGTGAAGTAGAGTTTCTCCACACAAATTCTGTCACCTGGGGAACCATTATAAAAGTAAATACTGCTCCTCGTTTTCTTACTCCTTTGCCTCCATAAATAGCTATCTGCTTTTCATTGGCTTTCTGTGCATAATCTGTTTTTTGGGTTTTCTTCAGGATTTTAAAAACTGTAAGTGGGAAAACACATTTGAAATTTTGCATATGAAAATACACTTGCTATGAGCAAATTTGCTTTATATAAATGGCATCAAGGCACTTATCTTAGGGGATGAAATTACCTGGAAGTTGAAGTTTCAGAGGTTCATTCTAGCACAACTCTAAGACTTGTGCCATCCTGCTTGCCAGGCTGACTAATGACAAACAATAAAACAATGACTTCTACCAATACAGTCAATTTACTCTTGATTTCAGTAAGCCCACAGTTTTCCATAATTTAATAATAGTAGTTTAAGTTAATTGAATTTAACTTAATCAAAACTGAAGGATGATAAGATAATGATGGATGAAAAGCCTCTAAAAAGGCTGTTCCAGATTCCACTACCTGACAAGCTAGAAACTAGATTTTTCGTGATATCTCAATAACAGTTTGCACCCTGTTACCTGGTTTTTATACTCTAAATAAAGCATGTTTTTTCTCTTTTGCTTGCAAGTTCCCCCTGTTCTTTGATTTACTTGTCTGAAAACAAGCCAATTTCATTTAACCTCACCTCATATGATGGGCTAGTCATTGCTCAGACCATGCCAGTACTAATTCTCTCCATCTGTTCTAGTCTGAGTTTCTTGTATCTAAATATGTGTGGTGAAAGCTGTATTTTAAATTAGGCATCACATAGTGATGAGCACATCACATTTGTATTTACCTAGTTCGACTAGAAACAGCTTGACTGAAACACTTTTTAATGTTTTTCATATCATAGCTGCTTCTCTTTGCTGATTATTGGTCTTGCTGTGATTACATTTCTGTCTTTCTCCTTCAATTGTAGCTGATGCATTTAGAACTAGAAATTCCTGTAATTTTCTTCAGCTCAGGACCTTGTATTTTATTTTACCGTTAAATTTTTGTTTCTTCATGTTTCAAGGTCATCTTTTTTTTCCCAGGCGTTACTTCAGTTGGCTCTCGAACATATTATCCTCCCTGCTTTGTGATGTTAACCAGTTTCTTAATTTGGTCACATTTTTGTGCTAAAGAACTTAATGAAAACAATGAAATAATACAAATTCTAAAACACTGAGCAAAATTAGTCAATGACCAAATTATTTGAAGGCTGCTTTTTTCAAGGCAATGCTCTCCATACCGTTCCATTCTTTTGCCTCTGTTCCCACTGGCTATGCTGTCTGTAGTCCTACCTTCTGCGTCACTGTCATTTCTGAATATGGGCAAAGTAATCTGCTCTGTAGTACAGTGGCTGAACTTCTTTCTGTTTGACCTTTTTGAGAAATACAATACCTCTGACAGTATATTAAGACATATCAGATCTGTAACTTCAGCCTCCATTTCAGTAAAATAAGGTATTGTCTAGGAGAATATAAATTTTGTAATTTCTTTGATAAGCTATATTTACAACAGCAACTGGATAATTAATTTTTATTTAATGAAAAAAATCAATTAGTGAGTAACACTTAATGTCTTTCCACTTTCACCCCATTACTAGATTCTGTCCTAAACTTGTCTTAGCTAATTCTGAAGTTTTCACGCTGAACAATTTTGTTCCTGACCACTTAATGTTTTGTTAGATGATGTATCTCAGCAGGAAGTTCCTGAGTTGAAGCGGTTTTATTCTACACGTTTCTACAAAGCTTGTCAGTCAGAATGAAATCAGTATAATTCTTCGTGTTGCCACGCAAGTTCTGTATTCATATAGCTGGGTTTTCTCTTTTCTGGTCATTAAAGAAAATAAATTTATTAAGCTCTTAATATGTTACAGGCCAGTTTAGCCAGCAGATATACACTTAAAAGGCAATTCTGCTTTTTCCTGAACATAGGTTATAGTTTAGGTTGAAGATGAAAGATTGATCTAATATATCAACTGGACATTACACCTGTATTTTGTCATGTTGTGGAGAGGAATTTACTTTTTTTTTAGAGAACTATTTTTCATGATAATGGCAAGACATTTACATGTATTTTCAGCTATTTCTATGCCTTGCAAGTTAGCATTATATTGAACCTGTTCTTTATAAGTGGTGGTATATTTCTTAAAATCAACAATAACAGTTTTTTTTGTAGGACTAATACTACTCATTATCTTACTAATTTCTATATACCTTGACATTTCCTCTTATTTTTTTCAATTTCTTTCAAGGAAACATACCACTTTAAATTTTCTTGTTTGAAGCCATATGGTATCTGGTATGTAGGAAGGTCAGAAGAAGCTTCTGTTGCCTATGCTACACCTTAGTAGCACAGACAGTTAAAACTGAGGCTCCTAAAGAAAGTTGGCACTGTCCATACAGATGTTGTCTTATCTCTTCCGCCTTTTGGTGCTGAATTCTGAATGAGATGGCAGAACTGTTCTCTGCCTCCAGCCTGAGCAGGCAATGGAACTGACTGGCTGCAGAGGCAGAAGTTTAAAAGGAGTTTAGGTCATCCTTGACTGAAGACAAATAAAAGACTCTGTGCTATTAGCAGATCTTGAAGTTACTCGAATGATTTGGGTTTTTTTGAGTGATAGCTCAAAAGAGATGAATAGATGCAAGCAGCCTCATTTTTTAATACTTTAGAGCTGGGTCATTACTATAAGTTTTAATTGTTGGGGTTTTTTTGGTTCATTAAATGCATATTACATTCATATTTAATTAACATAATTTAACATATTTAATTAACATATTTAATTAACTTTGATTGAAAGCCATTATCACTGACTAAATTTTCCTGTAATTATATTGTGTCAGTGACACTATATAATGGTCCGTGGTGAAACACACAAAGATAGAAAAGTACTGTTTGGTAGCTCTTCCCCAGAAGGTCCTGCTTTGCCTTCTCCTCAGAAGGTCCCGCTTTAGAAATCCTGGGAAAAGTCCCAACCCTTGGAGACCTTTCTAGATATTGATGACCAGTTCTTCTGACTTAGGCTGGCCCCCTACGTCAGAATGAGTGTGCATTTTTGTTAGTATAAAAGCCTGAGCCTCATGCGATGCAGGGAGGCAGAACCTCATACCACCCAGGTCAATGTTGCCCCTGCAGGAACGCCTGCTAAGTTTGAGCCTGTCACCTCGCACTGCGATGATGTTTCTCAGAGCTGGTTTCCTGATCGTCATTACATGGTCCTTGGGGTTGGTAAGATAACCAAACATCAGAGATATTCTTTACTGTATCTTTTGTTACCTCTATATTTTTCCTGTATCAATAAATTAGTCATGATTCTTTATTGTGTAGTGTTTCTCTCAACCTGGAATCCTTGAACTCCAGAACATATATAAATCCTGGATGTTGACAATGAGTACCAAAATCACACCGAGCCTTATGACGTAAACAAAAAATACAGAAGATATAAGTAGGAGTCTGCTTCTTGTTGGTAGAAATCAGAGGCTGCTTACATAACTTATAGATGAAATAGTTTAAAATACCATGAATCATACATGACAGAAGCAACACTATCTGTAACATCAAAATTTGATACACCTGGTGTGTTTGAATGATAAACAAAAAAAACCCTATTCTTTAGGGGCAGTGAACCCTGTTGTTTCTGAATCATAATATCTCATAGGTTATTTCAAATGTGCAGGACAAGGAATCATTATTTCACATGAAAATATTAATACTTAGAAAAATTAACAATTCAGGGCTGTTAATTCATACAGGTTATTCTATTCTTTCTCTCTGTCTTTTTCTGGGGGGTAATTGTCTGTAGATGAAAAAAGACAAAGTATTTTTCACGTTTGCATATGTTCTGTTAGGTGTTTAATAGGAGAGTGAAGGTCAAGGAAGTTGATTTTGCAGACAGAGGGTAAGGTTGTGGGGCTTGCATTAGTTTTTAGGTCTTCTGAAAATGTTTTCAACAGTTTTGGACTATCTCCAAGCAATGTTTTGTCCAGTAAAGAGCCTTTATTCACCTGACAACAGCAGCATTTTATTTGTTCACCATGGTGGTGTTCTAAGGAAAATAATTTTTTTGTTTATTTTGTCTTAAGGGATGCCCACCCTGAAAGGTGACTCGAGATGTTGATCATGATTAGAAATTATACAGGGAGACTAAAAGGCAAAACTGAGTGAGACTTGTGGTTCTATGGTAAGTTAGAAAGCTTTTTGCTGGATTTCAGCCTTGGCTGTAGTTTCTGGAGTTCTTGCCTCGAGAGTTATCCAAGCAACTGCTTACAAAGCAGAAGTATACAGTAGCTAAAGCTCTGAAAGGTAATGGAGAAGAATGCTGTACAATGTATGAAATACCTCCTTCAATGGCACACTTCTGTCTCATGATGGAAACACTGAGTGATGCAGAAAGATCCCAGCGATAGAAGAATGAGTATTAAACTTCTATCTATGGGATTGTAAATAGCATGGCTAATGTATTTTTAGTTCTGGATGTGGTGTGTACAGCATCAAAATTACTGATAAAAGTCATGTGAGTTTTAAAAGCAATTCTCTGAAATTACTGAAGAATAGAAAGGGTAGTAGCTAGCCAATCCAGATGAATTTCTATAGGGATTATATACTTATTGTTGAAAGAGAAAATAAAGAGTGAAAAGGATCCATGAAAAGAACTGAAAGACTAATATTTTCTGCAAACTTCTTATATGCTATCTTTATTATGTTATGTTTAAAAGTAATAATTACTTGGTTTGAAACTGCTGAGAGATTTGTCAGAATTGGTCTGATAAGCATCATTAAACAGTTCTTTGCAGTGGTTGGTACAAGAGCTGAGCAACACTAGGAGTTTGAATTCCTTGAGGGGAGTAGTGGTTTAAGAAGATGTAGAAGATAAGTAAACGAGAGAATTTTACAAAGCTTTAATGCTTTTCTTTTGCCACAGCTGATTTGCATAAGGCATCATTGCAAGAAAAATTAGGCTAGTGCAAGATTTATTGGTTGACTGCGTGGTTTATTTATTTATTTTTTTTTAGCATGCTTACTTGAAATAGTGAAAGAGGGAAATGAGAAATGTTTTCATGTTTTTCAGGTCCTTAGAGCTTTAAGTCTTCTATGTTGGAAGCAACCAGAAAGGGAATAACGAGCTATTGCAATGGGTAAAGTGCTCAGTGGAGACAGGGTCCGAAACTTGCATGCAAGTTTACCTACAACCCTGAGAATCTTGTCTCTGAGGTTACAGCTAACACATAAGCCCATCTTGCTGCTGGGAAAATTTCTCAACAAAGGATAAGGGCTCTGAAAACAAGAGATTTTAGTCTTGACAAATTCTGGTGAAAACCCTTTTCTAACCCAGGCTGCTGTTTGCAACCTACAGACAACAGGAATGTGCTATAGAAAGTGTGTGCTGAGGTTTCTCTATTTTGTTTAATTGCTTCTGGGAGTTATTTTTACTGGAGGCTTGAGGAATACATAGGCCGATATTTTAAGAATACCTCATGAAGATATAATAAGCCAAGCACACTTACTTGGTTAGCTGTCCTGTAATCTCCTAACATATTGACAAAATAAAGCTGAATGCTTGCACATGGCCTGAACTGGGATTTATGTTATCAAGTTCTTGACTGTACAGAAAAAAGCTGAGCCCATGACCAGAGACTGATGAACTTCCTTGGAATTTTCTGATTGGAAGAATAGGAATTATTATAGTCATGAGTGATAAGACTCAAAGCTACCCTAGACCGAGACTAGGGCATTTTCCAAAACCCACATGCAATGTGTACATCTGATTATCATCTTGCATTCTGCTTTTAAGGTAAGTAATATGACAAAGATAAATTTAGAAGTTTCTACCTTACCTTTCTATAGTCTCCCTAAGTGTCATGGGATGGACAATCATAAACTAAAGTGAGCCGCTGACACAATGTGATTCATAAATAGCAAGGAGCCAAGTAAGCAATTAGTTTCATTCTTTTGGACATCTATACATCAGAGAAGCCAATATAGAAAATGGCCATGATTTGTGTGCTGTGCTGTGAATTTCTTTTTTGATAAAAAGTACTTTTAAGAAATGCTTATTTCCAGATGTATCATCTAATATCAAAGCAGAAAGGAGTTTGAACTTCTGCTCTGAGACAGCTTTTCCACCATGTTTGCAGGAGCCCATCTCTGATAAGAGAGGAGAAACTTGGAGAAACTCTCAGATATATATGGCAATATATCTAGGAATGGTTTGGCTAGGAGAGAGAAATAGTTTTTCAGCAGAATGTGTAAAGCTATTATGAACAGACACAAACAGACCTAGACATCTTTTAATGTTAATGGAAAGAAAAAAAAACCCTTGAAGTTAAAGTAATAGTAAAATTCTCAGCAAGTAAAAGTAATAGTAAAATTGTTAACAAGAAAAAACAAATATATACTGAAAGTCAGGTCTAGTAATCATAAACAACAACCAAAAAGAGAATAAAAGAGCTATTCTAAACAAGAAAACCTCTGCTTGATTTGTTTCTTGCAGCTACAGTGTTACCAACAAAACATAAATATAGAATTTTCTTTTTTCTTTCCTCCCCACAAAAGTATAAGCAAATGGAGGCTTAGGACATTTTCAATGTGTTTTAGAGAGACCTCCACTTGATACAAAGGGTCAACTTTGATGAAAGAGTCTTTAGAGAAAAGAACTCAGCCCAGGTGTCTACAAACAAGACTACAAACTAAAACGTAAGGATAGTATAACTGCAGAAATCATTGAGGCACTGCCAAATGTCAGAGAAGGAATCTCCCTCAGAACCACTGGAAACATAACTCAAAATTACTTCTGGCATGCGCATGAGTGACTAACTGGTCTGGAAAGGTTCTAGTCTCAAATTCAAGGCAATAAGGAGGCCACTGAATGTAGCTGCACACAGAAAGTGTCCCTTTTTTACAGCACGCCTATTCGAAAGACCTATCTTAATCATTGCATTCATGCTTACAACTGCAGCATAAAATGGAGGTCATATGTTACTAGCTGGGCCAGCTCACAGTTAAAAAGTATCCTTTCAATAAAAAGAATTATCTCCTGATCCTGTTTTGAAAAATCGGTAGACTCCACATTGCCACTGACTTCAAACTAAGATGAACTTAATATCATCATAATTATTCTTGCATTGTTCAATTTATATTGTATATAACAAAGGTGAAAAAAGAAATTAATGGCAGCTGTTACTCATCCTAAGCCTGGTAGACTATTCAAAAGCCATTTGTGGCATGAGTTAAGTATTTGTGTTTCAGACAACCAAAATATGTCTATGCCCTTGTGAAATAACCAGGGTCATTTAGAAGCATTATTAACAAGCCAAATCTCAAGAATAGATCATTCAGGCTTATTTTACCAGAGTTATATGAATATGAATGACAGTTGTTTTGTAAATGTACTGAAATGTGAAAAACAACAACAAACTTTCTAATCAGAACTACTAAACAAGGAGGTCTTAAAAGATAGAAGTTAAAACCAAATGTTTTGAAAATCAGTGTAAAAATTCATTGTCCTAAAAGAGATGCTCTAAAACCTGTTGATGAGTTTCCTGACCTGGACAGCATCATTTGTATCCATACAATACCTCTGTCCTGAGTATGTAAGGCAAGCACTATTTTCAGAGCCTTGTTTCACTTTAGCAAACTAACAGCATCAACAACCACCTAGTAGTCCGTAACAGCGGTGCACTTCATGTACTTTTGCTTGGTTTGAGTCATCAAAGTCCTGCAAGTTCAGCCAATGGAGGTTCAGCAGTAAAAGGCAAATGGGAAGCTAGAAGACAGGTGATTTTTGTGGGTACTCTCTGTAGTGTGATAGTGGCTAAGTGATTGCACATCTTTTTCCAGTTATTGGTCTCCTCCTGGTTTGTAGAGCATATGCTGACCTCATATAAATAAATCAGTCTGTGTGCTAAAGATTTTATTTGCTTTCCACTGGCATAGTCTTGGCAACTCAAGTGCACAAAAAGTGCAAGTGGACGCAGGGACTTTAAAGCAGCTTTCAAGCTGAAGTATAAACTTTGGCAGAATATCTCAGTCCTACTGCTTTTCCACGGTGTCCCTGTTGTTTCCTTCTCTCTCACCAGGCCAATGGAGTAGTTTGTTGATTTACACTGATGGAAACTGGCATAAGTCAGGGCTAGATCGGCATGGCAACAGGCTGCTACACGTGCTGCTCCTGGCTGATAGCTGTTTTGGCATTGCCATGCTGAGTGATGTGCAATGTCATTTCAACAAGATGGGCCAACAGCTGGGAAAAAAGTGGAGCTCTGGGCATGGATCCCATGACACACTAGCAGTATTTCACTGCTCTGGCATCCCTGACAGAGCAGACTGACTGAGAGGCCAGACAGGGCATTAATCACATGATTGCCAAACTGCCTTTAAAAAAAAAAAAAAAAAGGAGGAGGGAGAAAAAGAGAATTCTAAATGGCACAAACCTTTTTCTTATGTGAACCTTTTTTCTTTTTTTTTTTGTATGCTTTTTAATTGTTCAGCTTTTAAAGAAAGTGTAAACCAAGATAGTTAGGTGAGTCATCAATCCTTCTCTGGTTTTACTTTATTTATGGGTTCTCTCTCTTTTCACCCTAGACCCTAATCTGTTCTTCAATTTGTAAAGCTTTTATATTTGAGACTTCTTAGTAAGCTGGCTTTCTACAAGATCTCAAAGAAAATAAAATCTTGGGTTCTAAGTAGTTAGATTTTGCTTTGGATATTTTTCTTTTGTCTGTTGTACATTGTGAGTTACATGCATACATATTTTAAGTCTTTGAATAATCTTGATCTTACAGTTCTATTACAAAGTTATTACTTTGTAATAAGCACAGTAATAAATTGATAGTTAAATCAATACACTTCCGTTATCATCATAACCATTTGAGGTGAAGACTATAGATTATTATGTCTAAAATTGCCCTGTCGTGGCCTGGCTTAATCAGAAGTCTCTTTGGTAAATGTAAGTGAAGCTATATGTAAATGTTTTGTTCTTTTGCATGGCCAAGAGCAGAACTAAAATATCCAAACTAATGAACACAGGACAATGTGCAATATTCTTTTTGTGCTGGATTTATGCATTTATGGCATGTGTAAAGGGATAGAATTGTGAAAGGAAGCAAGCCAATCTCTCGGGCTTGAAAGTGAGCCAAATTCTCTCTCTCTTCCCCCTATCTATTTTTCTATCTAGATATAAAATAACTTAGAAAACTATCATATTATTATGTGATAGAATTTTCATTTTTCATGACACATTTCATTAGCAGTGTCATATTTGTTCCACATAATGTCTGATACAATGCATTAAAAGGAATTTAATTACTTCAAAGAAGTGTGATGACTTACTCCTACACATTATAGGAATACATAGGAGAATCTTAAAACCTCTGTAGACAAAATGTACAAATATTTAGTACTTATTTCTTCTGTAGCCCCTTTGAATGTATTTTGTCAAAGGACTGCAAGCAAATCAAAGATATTAATTTATGCTGTAAGACATTCTGATATTTATGACTTAGTGTAATTCAGGAGTAAGGTGTCTTTGGGGATATTAGGTATGCTGTTTCCATTTATTGTAAAGAGGTTTCCATTTATTGATAATCAGATGCATGCACAATGAGTTGACACTGTGGTCCCTGTTTGGTTGATATATTGAAATGCCCTAGGGTAGGTGAGACATCTGCATAGGACTAGCAGATATTATCTGGTTCTGTGCCCTTCTGAAAGAGAGTCTGGGGGCCAGATCAGGCCAAGCAACTTGGCCTTAGATGGCATATGATATCAGGTGCCCACAATATCTAAACACAGGTGTCTATAAACAAGCAAGGTGTCCAGACTCCTACTATGTCAATGGAGCACAGATCTGTAGAATAATGGAAGCTAAAGGATGATTAACATCAGCCTTATGCATGGGCTGCATAAAAAGAAGTGTGGGCAGCAGGCCAAGGGAAACAATTTTCCTCCTCTACTTTGCTCTTATGAGAGTTTATCTGGAGTACTGCATTCAGCTCTGGGGTGCCCAGAACAAGACAGACATGGACCCCAGAGGGGAGATCCAGAGATGGGCAATGAAAATGATTAGAGGTCGGGAGCACTGCTCCCATGAAAAAAGGCTGAGAGAGCTGGGATTGTTTAGCTTGGAGAAGAGAAGGCTCTCAAGAGAATGTATTGTGGCTTTTCATTATATAAAGGGAGTTGGAGAAATACTTTTTTTCTGGGTTCTGTAGTAAAAGGAGAAGAGACAACAGCTTTAAACTGCAAGAGGTTATATTTAGACTGGATATAAGGAAGACATTTTTTATTAATGAGGGTGGTGAGACACTCAAACAGATTGCCCGGAGAAGCCGTGGATGCCCCACCACTGGAGGACTTCAAAGTGGCATTGAACAGGGCTTTGAGCAACCTAGTATAGTGAAAGGTGTACCTATGCATTGCAGGCGTGTTGGATTAGATGGTCATGAAAATTCTCTTCCAAATCAAACAATTCTATGATTCAAAGCAGCAGGTCAACTAAAAGTCATAGGTCTCCTTGAATATTGGCTAAATCTCCGTTGAATGCAATGGGCACTTGGGCCTACATTAAGTTTACGTGCAGATACATATATTTAGGTACCTTTACTTTGACTGTTACTCTACCTGATTGAGTCTGAATGGGTGCAAACATCTGACAGCTCATGAGCCGTGTCTATGCAGTGGGACAGATATATTCAGTGAGTTGCACCCTGGCCTGGGTCCCCCCATCATTCAGACCAATACAAATCACCAAAGTTCCCTCCCTGCTCATGGCCAGGATTTCCTTCCAGAGAACAGATTGCATGACAAGATGCAATGTATCTGTGTCACTGATTATACATCTGTGGCTAGATGTGTTACCGAGTGCACTGCTATTTGATTTAACAGTTTTGGGGATAGAAAAAAGTCAACAAAGTGAACTGTTTTGTCTGTGTTTTGTCAATTTATGTGCAGAAGAAATACTGAAAATGGAGGGCATAATATGTAATGAAATATTCTCACTCAAGAAATATGTTTTTGCTTTTTCCATGATCTATCTAGGTTTGAGACTGATGATTTGTAAGTAGGAGGCACAAGATTCTAAAGGATATTACCAGAGGCTTGAGATCAAAATTGAAAATTTTAGCTCTGAAGAAATGTGGAGGAGAATGCGAACCATCTGGTTATTTAGAGAAGCCTGTCTGCCTACTCACCCTTCCCATTATGTTTTTTGCCAGGAAGAAGAAATTGGTTTTTTATTTCTATGGAATAGAATTATGGAATCATGGAATCATAGAACAGCCCAGGGTGGAAAGGACCTCAAAAGATCATCTTATCCAACCTTTTGTGGGAAAGGAAACCTAGATAATATAACTTAGCACCCTGTCCAGTTGCATCTTGAAAACCTTCAGTGATGGAATCTCCATCATGTCCCTAGGGAAGTTCTTCCAGTGAATGATTGCTCTTACTGTAAAAAATTCCTTTCTTATATTAAGACGAAACTTCTGCTGGTGCAACTTGTACCTGTTGCCCCTTGTCTTCTCCATGTGTCTCCTAGTGAAAAAAGATCCTCCATCGTCTTTATAGCTTCCTGTTAAGTACTGTAAAACTGTGATGAGGTTATCCCTGAGCCTCCTCTTCTCAAGGGTGAAAAGACTTACCTCCTTTATAGGGCAGATTCTCCAGCCCCTTTACTGTCTTTGTGGCCCTCATTTGGACGCTCTCCAGTTTGCCACGTCCTTTTCTAATTGTGAGGACCAAAACAGGACACAGTACTCCAGGTGTGGCCTGATGAGTGCTGAGTAGAGCGGAACGATCACATCTCTATCTTTGCTAGTTATCTCCTTGTGGATGCAGCCCAGGATCTGATTTGCCTTTGTTGTTGCAGCAACGTAATGCTGACTTATGTTCAGTTTGTTGTCCACCAGGACCACCAGGTCCCTTTCAGAAAGGCTGCTCCCCAGCTATACAGTCCCTAGCCTTTACTGGGCTCTTTGGTTATTCTGTCCCAGGTCCAGGGCCTTGCAGTAGTCTTTCTTAAACTACATACACTTCTTGCTTGCCCACTAAAAATTCTTTATCTTATCTTGGTGTGAAACAGGGAAAAATTTGGAACCTCAGAAAGTTATGTGAGAAGGGAAATGACTGTCCTTTTCTTCCCATGTGTTTTTACTTTTCTGACTGTGCAGGTCTTATTTCCCCATTTGCTTTTTTTTTTGCCTCAGGCCTTAATGTTGCACTGTCTTCCCACAGTAGACACCAGAGTGGGGACAAAGGACAAAGTCACATTTCAGTGTAACCTGAAAGAACTCAGTAAGATAAGATTTGTTATCAATGCATATTTATTAACGTTTTTATTTTTCACTGCAGGAGTCAAGCTGAAGTATAGTTACAAGACTAACATTTAGACAGGCACCAATTTAATGCATCTTGCTGTGTTCAGCTTTTTGATCTGCAAGCTGATGTTATTTATAAAACAAGACATTTAAAAGTGAGACATTAAGTAAAACATATAAATTGATGAAATGTTTATTCTTCACATTTACTGATGAAACTGCTTTTCCTATAAGCATATCCTTGACCTACCCCCTTCTTTTCTGCTTGAGGTTGATGGGGAAACAGTAAAAGTTATAATAGCGTATGCATCATGGAATTATTTTTTAAAAACTTTAAAAACTGAAATCAAGGTGTAAAGTGTTAGGCTGGGGAGCGAAGAATTGACATAGCATTCTTCTTAATGCAGGAGAGTGATGGTGAAAGGTAATCAGAAGAAAAAGTAGAGAATAATTTCTAATCCTTGTCATATGCTGTTTAAACCTAAATTACCTTAAGGAAAAATTTTTCCTGTGATTTCATCAAGAAATAGTCAGATCAAACTGTCACTAACTAAAAATAAGATGGTCTGTCTTTGCATGTGTGTGTGTGAGAGAGAGAGACCTTCTATCTAATTTAATTTTTTTTTTTTTGCATTAAAATATCCCTCCAAAGTTCTTCATAAGATAAGTTAAACATTCCAGCATCTCTATGAGGAATCAGTATCTTCATTTTAAACAAGGAAAAATTAAAAGACATTAAATGAGAGTGTGTCTCACAGGGTCTGCAGAAAACTGTAGCAAACCATAAGTATGGTTTCTTGTGCAGAGATCTTAATTCCCAGGCCTATGGTTTTTAAACCTAGACTTTTTTTTTTATATGTCTCTGAATGTTAATAAAATCTTTCTTTGATGCGTTGTGTGGAAGAGGACAGTTAAAACGCATATTTCAATGTCTTCCTAAAAATTTATTTATGCCAACACAAAATAAATACATGCCCCAAAATACATGCCCCAAAATACACCAAAACTGGATTCTGGGAACATGCCATCAACTGCAAGCTTGCTTACGTGGAGAAGTTTTATGTTGTACAAACCTGGTAAAACAAAGATGAAGATGACATTAAATAAAGAGATAAAAAGAACTAAAATAAAGAAAAAATGAACAAAAAAGCTTCTCTCAATTTATTAATATGATTTTTTTGGTATGTCATTTAGTTTCACTGTCTACTTCATAAATTCCTAAATTGGTCTTCAAAACGGCTGGTTTTCAGTAAAACAGAAATGAAGGTTTCTTTTTTGTTTTTATACAGTTTTTAGATTAGCAATGATAATGGAAATTGTTGGTTGTGTCAGTGACTCACAAGCTCTTTTTCACAGAAAAACACTGCTGGGTATCAAAGAAGCTATCCCATTGCTACCTGCTGTGTCTGCTAGGTATTTTTTTAATAGATCATGTGCTGCCATTTGGTGATTCTTATGTTATATAAAAATTACTTTTTTACCTTTAAAATGAAATAATTTTGCTGTGGCCCTGATTTTGTATAGGGCTAGTAAAGTCACTTTAACACACTTTATATTACAGAAGAACTGTTTGAGTGGTGTATAGTTTATAGCACAAAAATAAAATTGGCCATTTGGGATGACGCAGGGGAATATGTTTCTAAAGCCTGTAGATTAATTTTTGAATATGTAAAAGATTGGATATCTGAAATGCTATAATTTTCCTGAGATGCTTAACATGATATTTGATTACATTTAGTCATTATTGACACAAACTGCAAAAGCAGAATTATTGTTAGCTGCTGAAAATATGTTTTTGCCCTGCAATCTTAATTTCTTTTCGTATCTATCTTTTTTCTTTTTCTTTTTGAACTCAGTACTTACACCCAGCGAAGTATTTGTGTTGTGAATATGAAATTTCAGTTACTACTAACAATCCAGCTATGAAATCAAGCATTTTTGTCATTTTGTGCATTGCTTTTGAAAAAATATGGCAAAGTTTGAATTACTTTTGTCATTTTTGTAAAAAAATTACTTTTTAAAGTATTCTTCAAAATATTAAGTGAAACTGCCTGTTTTCTTATTTTTATCTGACTATTCTTGACAAAGAAATTAAACTAATGGTACTGAAATCTTCAGATCTGTAGGTTTTTTATATTTGTTTTTTCTTTCATGTGTATAGCTATATGATTTCACCATCGACTTAAATATGTTCTCCCAATAAGACCTCTAGTGAATACAGAGTATCTCACTCTTAACAATCATATGTTCTTGAGTCTCTTATGAAGACAACTTTATTACCTGATCAAATGTTCCACCATTAGCCTACTTTTAAAAAACAGCTCTCAGTGTTCAAGCAGCAGTTTCAAAAAGGATTTTTCTTTTTGTTGTTTGAGAATTCTGGCCCACTGAAACTAATGATGCATGATTTTAACCAAGTTGTAATCTAGAGTGTTTATGAAGTCAAGGGAGGCAAGCAAAGTTAGGCAAAATCAAGGAAAACCTTCCTAACTTTTAAAGGCATGGGCAAGAGGGTTGATGCTAGATTGCAGGTTGTGCTTCTGCAAGTGCCTCTGGGGCTATATCTATGTAAGTTGTAAAAGCAGAACAGTGGGAGAGAAACTGAAGAGCAAAACTGTTGATATTGTAGACGCGGCATCTAACCTATATGTATGTCAGAGGTTTTACTCCATATCAGCTCCAGTCTGGTCCCATGGATCTATTACTGGTTAGGGCTTCTTAGGAGGGTCTCGATATCCTGGCCCATGTCAGAAGTTCATGCAGGAGAATTCTGTATGCTTTTCCATTTCTGTTTTCAGAACCACAGCAATAAAAAATCTACTCAGTAACAAATGCATGTACCATTTCCTACCCATTGCCACTTTAGCCCTTTACTCCTTATGTCATCACTTCCTATCCTTTCAATGTCTGTGTTTGCTTCCTTAATAGCTACCTTCTCTTCCTCTGACCACTTATTTTTCCATTTCTCCTTAGTTCCCTACTACTTCTTTAAACTAATTTCTGTTGAGAATTTTATTATTTCTGACTGCTTTTCCTGTAGTCCTATTCCTTACTGCAGCTTTCTAACATATCACATAACATCCTCACTTTGCATTTTAACAGACAGAAGATAAACTTAACTAGTGATAGTTACCAGAAACAGGCTCTTTTGCTTTTAAAGATGGAAAGTGTATTAAGCATTTTCAAAATCTTCTGGAACTTCTAAAATAATTACTAGTTAATTGGCATAGCCCTTAACTAGAAGACTGTTTCAGACAAAGCAGTGACAAAAGCAATGCTTTGAGTTCTTTGGCATACTCATTTTCTGTCTGCTGGTTGTACTTCCTGAAGTTTTCACCCCAGTTAAGACGCTTACATAAGTTATTTCTAGCTGACTGTAAAAATCATCTTATGCTACATTTCTTTTTATATTGTTTGCATTATTGAAACTTTCAATGCATATCTCATTCCCATAAACTAGTGACTGCTGGAGTTTAGATTAATGAATTCTCATTAGTTAATTTCTTTCCATATTGTTTCCTGTGTAACTTTGGAGATGATTGCTAAAATAAATTACTTGTACAGGCAAAGGCTTTAAAAGCCGTTCTGTTTCTTTCCTGCTGTGGTGACAAGTGCCTCATTCAATTGTTTCGAAATGAATGCCTTAAGTGGCTTTTCTTCTTTTTGAGTGTCCTCAGTCTCAGTTACAAACTCCACTGAAGCTAAAACTTTGATTTGTGGGATCATTTCTGTCCATTAGGATTTACACCAGGATCTTTTTTTTCCTGAAAAGGTAATAAGTAATTGCTTTAGTTACATGGTCTTGGAACAAATTACAAAAGCAACTTTTAATAACCTTATAGAATTAAATGTGCCAGGTCTACAAAATTACATAAAAAGTATTTTTGCCACTTATATTGGGGATAAAATGTGGACTAGTCTGTATTATGAGGAGTGCTGTCTCTGCTGTAATAAGAATGACTTCACTCTCTCAAATCCAGGGCTATATTGAAAAAGAATTATTGTCATTCTACTTTAATAAAAATCCTGCCATTTCAGACGGTATCGCAGATCACAAGCAACAATAAAACAGAGCAAAGAAGCTTGTAATGAGAATTTTTTTACTCTCTGGTGTCATCATGTTTATACAGCATGTTGCCAAATGCAAAATATTACATTTTCAAGTATGTGTATTTTAAATATTTATGGATAGTGGATAAATCCTTTTATTGTGAAATAAAAAGGACTTCTGATCCTTTAGCATGCCGCAATTATAAAACCATTATTCAAATTCATTAGGTATTCCAGCTGTTAAACGAAAATCTCTGCAATGGCTTTTTATAACTTATTGAAACATTTCTAATATAGATGATCAATTCTGACAGGTTTATGAGATTTGAGTGGTGGCAGATGAAAAATATGAAAGTAAATTTCTATTTCTGTCATCATGAATCCTACCACTGGAGAACATGAACAGTACTTTGCTAGTCAGTGTTTTCTAAACATATGTAGTCATGAGAATACCTTAAAAGTTGTTTTTTATAAAGTAATAATACATTGTTCTCTTTGTGTGGTTTTCAGATTTCACTATGCTATTTCAATACAACAGATGCATATTGTGCCAGAAATTTGCTTCTTTTTCTGACTCAATATCTGATCTTTAACTTATGTTGAAATCATGATTTGGGCGACTTTCTGATATGAAAAGGAAATAAAGCAGAAGAGATTTTGATATTGCTGTAGAATAACAAAGAAAAGGTTGGGTAATTATGAGTAAGGCTACAAGTAAATTTAATTTTTTAAAAATAAAATTTTGACTTTTGATATTTTGTATATGAGTAATTAGATGTGATGACAACAGAAATATGATGATCAGCAGCAATGTAACACAAAAAATGGCCAGTGAATTTTTTACATTGTTTTTAATTTCTCCAGAATGGTGCTAAGTTCTCCTTCCCTTCACTTACATGTCTTTTTTGTTTTGTTTTGGGTTATTTTTATTTTGTCATTGTAGTTTGTTTTTTTGCAATTTATATTGGTTAGACTGGGCTTGTTCAATTTAGTTTTGGTTAAGCACTGCTCTTTCACTTCAAAATAATTATAATATTCCCTTCTGGTGTTGTTTTGGAGCCCATTTCTGCATGGTCATCAATCCGAGCTGTTTTGTGAGGGACTCCATTGGTTTTATGTAGGCATAAGAGGCTAACAAACAGACTAGACTGCAATTAATACAAATTCTTAATTTGTATTAAAAATTATATTTTGGACATTTGTCTGCTACTTTAGGAAAAAAAAAAAAAGGGGATAATAGTTATACAGAAACAGGGAAAATGCAGGGATCTTGTGACCAAGAAAAATTCCCTAGTGACACATTGCATCAGTAAAACTATTTTTTCTGCAACTTCTGCTCTTTTCATCATGGTTATTTCACATCTTTTCATAATACCACAATAACACATCACCCCATTAAGATTTCAAATGCAAACATTCAATAATTAGCTCTAGTATCAATGGAACTAAAAATTACAGACAGCATAAATTATTTTAGCTCAACTGGGCTATTTTTTAAGCTTGCACCAGTATTAAAGTTTCTCATTACAATTGAAATTATTTTAATGTGACATAATTAATTATAATTAATATAATTAGAAATGATAAAATATTATTCAAAGACTGTTTATTCAATAGAACTTGTTCCCATAGAAACAAGGAGCAAAAGATTCAATTTATTCAGATTTTATGGCAAATAAATATTCTTCTGTTGTGCCTATTTAATGCTCTCACATCTATGTTTCACAAAAATATCACAAAAAATCTACAGGCAATGGAATATAGGATATTTTCTTCACTCTTTTAATGGACTTTTAGTTGTATTCATTTTAAAAAACAAAACAAACCCAGAGTAAATCTGTTTGTGCACCACAAAGAGTCACAGATGTTTTCTTGGTATTGATCTTAAGCGATAATGATTTTTAAGCATTGAAGAAGTGCATATGGGGATTTTGTGTGAAGGCCAAAAAAAAAAAGGCTCAAAAGCCAACAAAACAAGTCATAGAAGAAATAGGAAGCTAAAGAGCTGCACAAAGGCAACTAGCAGTCAGCACATCTTTCATCTTATGCAAGAACTGTAGTCTTGTGTTTGCAAAACCTCATGATTTATTTAGAATTTTAATTAAAGAAAAGAAGTTATTGGAACAGCATCCTAGCAGTACCTAGCATCTGCCAGCCGTGGCTAATGACTTTTACAACCTCATCTGGCAAGCACTCCATTAAAGAAGCTAACCATGAAGTCTTATAACTGAAGCAAATGAGTAAAGGAAAACAAACCTTGCCTGCAGCTATCACTAATATAAGAGACAGAATAAGGGTAAAAGAAAATACACTATTTGCAGTGTTGGGACAATCTCAATCTCAAGTCCTCAGAAAGAATGATCATTACATACTCATGAGCATGTGAAGCATTTTGGCTCTGGATGCCCTCTTGAAAGCTTTTCCAGAATTTCATTATTTCTGATTTTGAAGGAAAAGAAAAGAGAAAGGCCCTCAAATGCTTATTTAATCATAACTGCCTTTTGGCCTCTCTGTTTGTAGCTCTTTAAAAGCTAATGCTTTGCATTTAGTTGGGATTTCAATGTGCAAAGTACAACTTTAAGTATAGCAACTACTGGGTACAGAGACAGACTATGGTCAGAAGTGGTTATTGATAGGGAATAAAAAAGGGAAAATGTGACTATAACTTCCCTGCTCAATAGCTGCAGCTTTTCTTTTGTGCTTAAGTACTCTATCTTCATCTTGGCTTCAAATAAGATGAATATTGCAGCAAACTGGATCCAATCAAGTTTCTCTTCTCTAAGTATGCCTTTTGGGATTTAGCCTAACAACCAGAATTTTACTTGGTGGAAAAAAAAAAAAAAAAAAAAGGAAAAAAAGGAAGTAACTGTTACAACATTGGCTAAGCTATTTCAGATTTGTTTCGCTCCTCTTCCATAACTGTTGGAGGCAGAAGAGAACTATTAAGTGTTGCCACCCTTTCCCTTCCAGGGCAGGGTGCTTTACTGCATCATAACACAATAATAGTGCCACCATCCTCATATAGTGTATTTACCTCTGGATAACTGATAGAGAAGTTCTGAATCTCAGATTTTACTCCTCTCCAGATCAATCTGGTGCATAAGGACAAACACCACATGTGAATGTACAGGCACACCAAAATGACAGTAAGTGTCTGAAACAACAGCAAAGCTCCTTCTCATACTCAAGCATGTGGTAAACAAACAGAAAACCCTCAAAGGTTGGAAATTTTGTATTTCAGAGTTTAAGAAGGTTGAAAAAGTTGACTAGAATAATAGAAAGCTTCATTTGACAGAGAACATTTTAATGGGCAATAGCTGAGTCATTGTAAAGCCTGACATATATTTTCTGCAGTGTATCACAAGTGAAAAAATATCCCCCTGCTGCTACCTAAAGTCATTCTATAGCTTGGTGTATTTAATGAACGTATTAAACTTGTGGGTTATAAGAGACTGTGAAAAGTGTAGTGATACAAAGAAAAGAAACATGCTGAATTTTCCATCTCCTGTTCCTTTCCAGCAGTGGGAAAGTTTCTGATCACTGAAAATGACTCTATAGAAAAAGAACTAGCTTTCTTTTGAAAAACAGACTCCTTAGGGAATTGGGGTTCTTTTCCTGGCAGATTTGATTTTTATTCCAATCCCAAGAACAGTGTAGCAATGTTTTCTTATTGTTCTGGAAGAAAATATACCTGTATAATAAGTGTTCTTGCAGTTAATACAATCCCTTCACACCAGGCATCTTTGTTAGTTAGCATGCACTGGGTTTCACTCTATTGTCTCGCTGGCAGGCTTCAGTTGCTTTTTGTAATACTGCAAGCACATATCACTCTTTCTACAGCTGAAGCGAAAATCCTTAAGCTTTCTTCTGACTGCCAACTATTCTCTATGCATTAAATTTCACCTAAATACTATAATTAAGTGTATTTTTCATGTTCCACATCTTCTCAGTATGTTACCTTTAAAGCACATGGATATCATGGAACTGATTTCCTGAGAACTAGTGGGATTTCAGCAATGTCCCCTAAGGAGATGCTTCATAAAGTGCTGCATACAAAAACATTTAGAAAATTCAGCTGAACTTGTATGAGATTTTAAAACACTTAAAATATTCTGTATCGATTTACAGAAAAGCCACTGGCCTTATGTTTCTTCATGCAACACTGCTGACACCTTTCAAACAGACAACGTAATTTGTAATCAACTCAAAAAAAGCTGTATCTTCTCTTATTGCTCATCTCGCAATTTGTTAATGCTTCAGTTAGGAAGCTGACCTCAAGCGCATTCAGACTAAGTATCTTTATGAGTGAGTGAAGTGGAAGAAGTACTCAGAGGTTCACATGCATCTGTAGGCTCAGGTTTAAATCTTAAATATACATGTTTTAAATTAGTCATTTTTACTTCGTAATTAGAAGCTGAAGATATTTGATCTAAGTTTTAAGTATCTGTAGTTACCACAAAATTGAATGGGGATTTCAGATAACCCTAGTTATCTCCAGATATAGTTGCAGCAGCTCTGAAAAAGCAACTGTCAAAGCATGTATTTTAATATTTAATTTTAGACAGCTAGTTGTAATTTTTGTGGTTCATTGGTTTATTTTTTCCCTATATGAACATCTCATTCAGAAGACCTGTTGCATTCAAATCCTGCTTTCTTACCCAGCTGGGTTCTGCACAGACTGATCACTCTCAGCTCAAGTGTTTCAGGTGGCCAGAATAATTCATGTCAGCCTTGCACAAACAGCACAGAAACAGAAAATGCCTGATTCTTCTATTTGTTGCATTGCCTTTGTTTGATTTGTTTTCTAGGCATAGATTGATGGGCTTGAAACAATTCATTTTTCATATTCTTAGATAAATTGGAGGGGGCAAAGTATCTGTCTCTATTGCAAGAACATATTTGAAATTGAATTATTGTGAGACAATAGAAATCTGGTTTTAGACCAATTTTTCAAACTATTGCATCACTTTTTAAACTTGAAAGTACCATTGTCTTATTGGGTCTAATTAGATATATAGATATCTAATCTCAGATTTATGGATTTCAGTATTTATATAGTTCAAGCTATACATTGAACATCCATGACAGATTCTTTTATGTCTGCTGCTTTATAAGGGAAGATATAATCTATTGTCCTTGAAAAAATAAGTTCTCTGTCAGCGTAGCTCACAAACTGTGTTCTTAAATAGGTGTCTTTTGCTGTTCTGTGAAGGACTTTAGGTCCCTGTAAATTCTTGATGGATTATCTTAGAGTATTGTAGAATATGCTAAAATTACTAGCCAGGTGATAAACAATTGCAAAACAGAAAGAAGGATGGTTGTAGGAACTATGAAACAAAGGTAGGCTAAAATAAACCAGCCTATAGGAAAGATAATCACAGTGATTTTTGTGGACTTTTATTTAGATTTTTAAAAAATTAAATCTAAAAACATTGAAATTCGGGTTTGCACTTGGCCTTTCTATAGGTAGATAGTCCCTTGCCTTTATCTAGAGACTGGAAAGAGCCAAAATCCCTGCTTTTTTTCCCCCAGCATGTGCTGAGACTTTTGAGCCTTTGCAGAGCAGTAAGGTAAATTCACTAAGTCAAATTTTATTGTGGGCTATGTGACCAATCCTGGCAATGCTCTATGTGTGTTAGCACAAAACAGCACACCAGAAAAATTAATACACTGCATAGATGTACCAGTAGTTCTGGCCCAAGTGACTTTGCTTTTGCCCTGACTTGATATGGTTGCTTGGAAGATGAATTCTTTATTTCAAGTCTAAATATAGGACAGTATGTTAACCAAATGCATTGATGGTTCATGTTTATGCTTTTATGCCTTCTGGTCCCTCGCTTTTTTGCCCAATATAAAGCACACCTGGAGAATCCATTTGACTTTTTGATCAGGGATGAGGATCTGACACCTAGGATTTTTGCATTTCTCCTGGCAAATTTCATTGTTTGATAGATACAGGAGCAGTGAGCAGCACCACCAAACATAGCTTCAAGAAATTGCGAAACTGCTCTGGTGGGATTCTTCTGTACTTATAAATTGTCTTCTGCTGATGTCAGTGTCACATATGAATATGAACTTTTTGAGAAGGAAGCGTTACTGGCATTGAGGCTGCCTGCAGTGTTTTGTTCACAAAGAGTGGGTGGATTACCTATTTTGTCTTCTCTTTCGCTTTGCTGGTATATATTTCAGGGGACAGAATTGCAATGTAAAAGGTTGACTGGCAATTAATAGCCATTATTGTTACATAGAACCATCCTTCTATCTGTGCCTCTGAAGTGATAATATGTTTTAAAACTTATAAAGCACAAAATGTGAAATTATTAGATAAGTAAGAAAAAATGTCTTGGACTTAAAGTTTTCATATTTTTCCTGACTTTTTACTGTTTGATCTTCTGGAAGTGTGTAGTAGAGGTTTGAATTGTCTATTTGACAAGAGTAACTAAACATATTACATGAAATGAGCCAGTCAAGTTTTAATATTCGGAATTAACCTTGTGGTAGGAAAACTATGTATTACAGCTATCTATGCTATTACTAATTGATTTTGTAAGTTTGCTGATGACACCAAGGTGTGTGATATGGCCAACACACTGGAGGGAAGGGATGCTATCCAGGAGGACCTTAATAGGCTTGAGAGGTGGGCCTGTGCCTCATGAAGTTCAAGTGCAAGCAAGGTTCTTGCACGCGTGTTGGGCAATCCCAAGTACAACTACAGGCTGTGTGGAGACTGGATTGAGAGCAGCCCTGAGGGAAGGGGCCTGGGCATGCTGGTCAGTGAGAAGCTCAACATGACCCAGCAGTATGCGCTTGCATCCCAGAAAGCCAACCGTATCCTGGGCTGCACCAAAGCAAGCTTGATCAGCAGGCTGAGGGAGGTGATCATGCCCCTCTACTCTGCTCTCTTGAGACCCACATGGATTGATGTAACTGATTCAGAGCAGAGTTGGGTATTTCTAGATTTTCGTTGTTGGCTGAGTTTGCTTCATCTTATACTGGTATGACCAAACCTCTAAAACATTCTCTACTGATGCCTAAGACATTCAGTTTCTGCAGCAAGGCTCTCAACAAGATGGCTTGATTCCACTGCTGAGAGTTAAGGAGTGGAAACTTGCAAAGACCTAGTAACTATATACATTGGTCAGTGATCTAATAGTAAATAAAAACACGGGCAAACTAATGTTTCTAGTGTCTCAAGCTCGGCAGCAATATGAAAAAATCTTTTATCACTCTGCTTTCCTTGCAGCCCCCCAGTTGAATGCATTGATGGTGTTGACTCACTGTAACCTCACTGATCCCTTTTTAGTGTAGGTTCTCACCTCCACTGTCCTGCGAATGGAAATATGCGAGAAGTTTAGGGACTTAAACTCCAGTGACTAAGGAGGTACAAGAAGGAATAGAAATCTGAAGAAAAGTTCTGGAATGTTCTCTTATTCTTTTGACCTCAGTTACATACTAAAATTTCCAGAAGACAGAATAAAGGGATGGGTCAAATCTTAAACTCCAGTGTGTCCTGCGTACTAGAAAAAGGTAACATAACAACCCATTAAGCATGGGTAGGTGCAGAGTGTGTGCTCAGATGAAAAGAGACAAACATAGAAGCTAAAATCCTTTATGTCCTCCTCCTGTGATGTTGATCTGTGAATGTACTATCTATCTCTTTGATTCAGTGACACTGAATAGAATAAAATGACAGTGCCAGTGCACAGGGCACATTTTCTCCAATTTACAGATAATCATTTTGATAATGTATGTGTTAAATAATCTCTGTAAATGCCTGAAAATACAGTTTAATGAATACCCACTCATACACTTGAACATAAATGATTACAAAGATTCCATATTACTACAGGCAATTAACTTATTTAAGATTTACTTTTTCATGGCCAGCAGGGATACATCCCTCCTGGGTTGTGACCAGATGTTTAAACATGAAGACTGTAATTTTAGCTTTTATAGCAAGTATATACCTCAGTGGTAATGCATTTGACTCTTTCCAGCAAGCATCTCAAATCCTGCAATTTGGTGGCCAGCTTAAGGAAAAAGAAATGCTCTGCAAATGGATAAAAACTTCTCTGCATCTTATATCAGTGGATCCTCTGGAGCCAGCTGCATAACTAATGGAATCAGTTGCTGGCCTTTTCACCTGTGGGGAGCACAATTCACTCTTAATAAAATAACTGCAATCCCACAGCCTGACGTAGTTTGGGAAGAAGTGAATTTTGGACTCACTGAAGCACAAGCCTTTCAAGCAGAATGTTTGGTTAGGAGTGAATGAGTCCAACATTAGAGCTGGTAATTGAGAGGCAAGATGCCTAGAATCTATTTGCAGCTCTGACATTGATTCCCAGCAGAGGCACAGATGCATTCAGGTACTTGAAACTCATTCTTCTTTTTTCAGTATCCATATCCAGCAAGCTCTGTTTAATAAACACTTGTTTCTGCAGTGCCTCTGCCCCTAGTTGTAAGTACTTGTGAATCTAAGGCACTTAAAGAGACAGTTTCTAGGGCTGCCTCTTCTTTCCCTGCCAACACTTAATACCAGTTAACAGATGACATGCGATCTTGAATACTTAGAAGAAATTTGTTGTCCAGATTTAGAAACTTTCCCTTTTTCCTTTTTTTTTTTTTTTTTTTCTAATCCACGCAGGATTCTGCATCGCTGCTCAGACTTTTTGAAATATCGGTCTTACTCAATACAGTGGCTAGACTGGAGTGAGACTATATTTATATCAGAGCTTTTGAGCCTCAAATACTGTATCAAGACAACAAGTTTCATATATTTTCAAGGGAAAGGAAGGTCATGCATACTCAGGATTTCAGAATCATTGTCAGCTGTGTTAGAAAAGTAGGGCCTTGAAGATAGGACTTTAAAGTCTTATGTACACGCCTCAGCAAGAGACCACCTGCTATTCAAAGATGGAGATTTTCCTTATAATTTCTTCATCCAGGACTTCCATCCTATTAGTTTCCACCCAGATTCCTATTTTTACTTATAACTATGTTTTTTGGGGGGTAAAGAGAAAGTCTTCCAGTTCACCTTTAGTAATTTCCTAGGTGTTGGTTTGTTTAATTAATACTCACCAAAGCAAAGATGTGTTTTCACTTGAAATGGTAAAGTCAGTGTCCTTTGTGCTTTCCTTCTGGAAGCTAAGCTTTGTTCCACTTGAAGCATGTCTGTTTAGGGAACAGTCTGACGAGGCAATGGGGCAATTTATGCAATATGGTCACTGCAGCTGACAAGCACTGAGTTCTTCCACACACCTGTATTGACACATGTTGAAGAAAATTTGAAAAAACCTAAATATTGCTCCCAGTCCTGTCTCTGTTTCCTGGGCAAGATGTAATATACAGCAAAGAGCATATAATCCCAAATATTTATAGCTATAAACTGGCAGGGTCTAAACCTATTGTTTTTAAATGGCTGTTTCAGCCTCTTTATATTGATACAAATTCCTAGTCTCTCTGAATGTGTCTAATAGTGGGGCACATTATTCTAGTTCTTAGCTATTTACATGATAAATCACGTTTTATTGCATTCATGTTTCATCGGGGTCATCCTGTAATTTAAATGAGCAGCTGACAAATGCTAGAAAGGCTGAGGCTGGAGCATCTATGCTTCCTGAAAGAAAGAAACAGAAGTGATCTGGGGAGTCAGCAATTCTAGGAAAGCCATTTAGTTCCTGGAAGCACAAGCTCTGTGTTATCACTGTGCTCTGTTTGGACCAGGCTACCTTGCTGAATAGATACTGAGCTCTGGTGATTCATCTTCCCATGCTACATACATAGACACGGAAATGTAATTTTTTTAAATGATAGCAGTATATCAGCTGAAACACATTTTTCTTCAACCCTCTACAGGACATTTTTGCATGTTTTCAAGCAGCAAGCAGATGTTTCACAATTTCCTAACCTGATGGTATACCTGGAAACATGCCATCTTAGCCAACTTGTAATCATTCCTCTTCCATCTTATCCAAAGCTCTTCTCCAACAGTCTGAGTTCATGCCTGGGAATGAACAGTCTTGTTGGGCTGTGCTTTTGTTCTTCCTTTTGCTCTGAGGGAAGGATGTATTGAATGGTGGTAGCACTGAGGTGTCCTGTTTTTACTCACATTAGAGCAGGGTCTGAAGTTCGTTCTGCTATCTGGTTAGGATAGTGCATTAGCATCCATGAAACTCTTCTTGGGTTTTCTTCAGCCACTCAGGGCCAAGAAGGGCTGATGGTGTTTCCTGCAGCTCTGGTTTCCTCCTACTTGGTTGTCTGGGGAAAGGTTAACACTGTAAGCAAGGGACAGGCTGCCCATATTGTAAGTGCTTGCAGAGCAAGAGCCAGTGATACCCACAGTGTCTTGCAAGATCCGTCACAAGGCAAGTCCAGCTTTGCAGTCTGCTCATGTAGCAAATGTGAGGGCACAGGTTCAGGTAAGGCCTTCTGGAGCACCTGGTAAGTGGAATCCTGAATGTGGGAGATGTTCAAGGTGGTGGTCTGCAGCAGTTGGATTGACAGGAGGTGAGCAAGCCTGCAGTAAGCCTCCCAGGAGACTGCCCTTCTGCACTATGTGGACCTGCAAGAACTGGTGCAAAGTGTTTTGATATCACTAACAAGTCTTATGCACTCTCTTTCTCTCTGTGTCTCTCTTTTGAAGCAAATCAATGTCTGATTAACTGCTATAAAAGAAATAGCTATGTTAGAAATAAAAGGTGAGGCAGCTAGATAAATCATATTGCATCCTTTAAGGGATAATGTCTTATGTCTATAGCACTTTTTCATAAAGACAGAAAGCTCTTATAAGTGAACAAAATGGGAAGATATTTCGAAAGCCTGAAGTAACCTCAGGTAAAATGAGTGTTAGAAACAGCAAGTCATTCAGGTCCATGCACAGCAGGGTGTGTTATCTGCTGTACACATAGCAAGCTAAGCTTCTCTGAGTTGTGAGCAGAACTAAATCTGCTGTCTCCTGGTTGCTATTTAGTTAGCTAGCCACAGAGAGTCAGGCTTAGCCTTCCAGCAAGGCTGAGAGCAGGGGATAGTTGTTATTTGGATGGGATTACTGATCTCCAGAGCAGCTTCTCCCCTCCGCAGCCCCTGTGGGGATGCAATCCTGGCTGCCAGCCTCAGGGCTCTGCACTGCCTGGCTGGAAATTGGCCACAGCTTCTCTCTGCAGGAATCCTTCTCCTGCCCTAGGCTTTCTGCTGACAGAAGCATCAGGATACTCTGATAAGACCTTGCTGATGTAGCCTGTCTATACAGTTGGCAGGTAAGGCCATTACTAGGGTTCAGATAGTTAATTTACCTTAAGAGCTGCGGTTTGGGTCCCCAGTTCTATTCTGAAGTATTTCAGAGTGAGTAGGTCAAAGGCTGAGTATTGTGTACATGTTGATCTGTTGATCTACGTGATGTGATTTTAAGAAGAAGCATCCTTCCTTTCTCTATCTCCCAAACCTTACCCCTGTCTCCTAAGGAAAATAAATATGCCTAAAGACTGAGCAAGTTCCAAAGGTTTTCTCAGCAGCTGCTAGAAGAAAGTTTCATTCAAAGAAACATGTAAGCCAGATGAGACCTATGATAACTCAGAGTGAGAGAGCAAAGCAAACCCAACCATAGATCAGGCCATGTTCTCCTCCACTTTTTACCTTGCCAGCTGAGGAAATGCACTTCAGGTTGACTTTCATCTCCTTGGGATTACTGTTCCCTCTTATGGACAGCTGGGGATTTGGGCTATGAAAGAAAACTTAGCAGCTTTGTGCTCTGTGCATGGAAACATCTACTTCTGACCTAGAATTTATCAAAGGAGCAAAGCAATAATGGCAGTGAAGAGCTGTTGGAGTTGCTCTGCTCAGTAATGAGGAGATGATCTCTGCAGTGATGCTGTATGAAATTGCCAAGGCAAATTAAAGCGGCTTATGGCTTTAATAATAAAGCCATTTTTATTTTTTTATAAGATATAAAAAGGGGAAAACCCAGTCAATGTCACTTTTCTCCCCTCCTTTTTAGCATTGGCTATTCTACAGGTCACAAATATAACTGTTTACTAGAGATGTTCCTAGGCATGCACACACATAAATGCTCAAAACAACATGTAAAACAAGGCACCTGATCTCTCAAAATATTTTCTGTATTTAGCATCTTTTCTTGCAGACAGTAAGCCCTGCTCTTCACAGCACCTTACTGACCTCAGATACACCCAGTTGAACATTAGTAAATTAACTCTGTTAGTTTTAGTTAACTAGTTTTCTTCTTTTTCCTCTAGGACAACTGGTAACCTGAATATAAAAGCATTAGCTACGTTTGAAAGCAACTTTGAAGCTGTTACTTCAAGCACGGACTGATATTTGACTTGTGATTTAAATCTGTGAATACCTTTGAATACTTGACTATCTCTATTTTTTAAAGCTACAGCTATAAGAGACAAATGATTTTTATGAGTCTGTGGCATACTCTGTTAGGGAGGGTTTCCTTCTGCTGAGCCAAAATCGAGGGAAAGCAATAGAATGTGCTGTATTCAGCTTGGTGAAAACAAATATTTTCTAGATTTGTTTTTATATGTAATTGTTTAAGAAGCTATGGAAACTAAAAAATTAATAAGTCTCTTTGGTGTATAACAAAGGGTTGTGAACCTTAGTGATAAGTGCTACCACATTTTAAAATATCATACTTTAGAATTTACATTATATTTTTTTAACCTTTTTGAAAAGACTTGTCCATGGCAGACTGTTCTGTCACAGTCTTAAAATAGAAGCATCTCACATCTCCTTTGGAAGCTTCTGACCATTAAAATACTGAAATAGATGGACTAAGGTCACATCCAGTCTCATTCCTTTGGTAGAAAAATAAGGAAATAGAAACTGACTTAATGAGCTCACTCAAATGAAGGAGCCTCACAGAAAGGAGCAGAGAGGGGAAAAAAGGCTGGGGTGAGGAGGAACAAGCAGGCAAAGCATGAAGCCCATTGCAAAAAATAAAGCTGAGGCATCCAGATGGAGAAGATGCTGATACTGAAGGTATTCTAGGGCCAGCCTCAGTTGCACATAGAGATGATATAGATGTTAAACTCATGTCCGAGAACCTTGAAACATGTTTTTTCAAATCCTGAACTGATCTCTATGGTCAGCCCATGATGACATGTCCTGGTTTTGACTGGAATAGTTATTTTTTTCTTAGGAGCACGTGCAGTGCAGTGTTGTATTTTGGCTTTAACATGAGAACAGTCCTGATAGCACACCAATGTTTTAGTTGTGATTAAGTAGCGTTTTGATCAAGGACTTTTCAGTCTCATGCTCTGTCAGTGAGGAGGGGAACAAGAAGCTGGAAGGGATGAGAGGCAGGACAGCTGAACTGAACTAGCCAAAGGCATATTCCATACCACAGCACATCATGCTCAGTATAGAAATGGGGGAGTTGACTGTGAGCCACTGATTGCTGCTGGATTATGGCCTAGGCATTGCCAGTTGCCAGCTGGGGTTAAATCACAACATGGCAATAGAACCAAACCAAAATCCCATTGCAAATCTTCCTAAACTTAAAGGAAATTAATCTTTGCATTTAAGCATGGTGGGTTAGTGTCATTATAGATTTAGAAGTGGTCAGCTGTTTATTCACACCATGAAAATCAGCAAACCATTGGCAGTACTAGGACTTGCTTGAAGATGAGAGATATTCTTCTTTATAAAGAATACCTAAGATTGCTGAGATACTTATGAAATTACGAATTAGTTTTATCTGGCATGAAAAGCCTCAACTGTCTAGTAAAATTAAATATCTGTGAGCTTATGTGGCAGTTTCTTTTAACGAAATCATTGGCAATTAAATATATCATGTTTTGATCAACTTATGCTACCCATGATGTACAGAGTTTGGTTATCCCTTATCATTTCTAGCAACAATATTCACGAACACAATTAATATTTGTAATGAATGTCTGGTCTCTTGTTACAAGCAATCCAAATTTTGTCTCAGTGACCATTTGTACCAATAGACTGGATATGTACATGTGACTAGTAAAATGATACTTCCTTTGCATGGTTCTAGACTGCCTTGGCTTTAGCTGCAGTCTGTTGGCTTTTCTTTGATATTTTAGAACACAGGAAGAGTAATCAGTTTCCCCATGATTTTCCTGAAAATGTTTCTGTTGGTTTCCTTACATGATTTTGAATATTCTAATAAACTTCCCATGTACCACTAAGCATCCTTTTGCATTTTTTTTTTTTAATCTAGGAAATGTGGTAATAAATTTGGTGACATTTAGAAACCATTTCTTTCTCCATCTGTTTCGATTTCCAATTGGGATGGAAGCATACTTTGCTCTTCATAGGACAGCAAAGTGTAGTGCCATTAAGGTGTTTTATCTGGAGTATCTATCATTCCCTTTAATCCACTGAAACATCTTGTTGCTTGTTTAAACACTTGGGAGTGATGTCTTCATTGAACTATCCCATTCATCAACAGCTCAATTCACGCCTACCACTGCCTGGCGTTGATAATCTGTTGCCAAAATCTGTCAGACAAAAAGAAATTCTTGCTTCAGTGACAGATGGTTCTTCTTCTGCCTATAAAATGCTGTCTCTTTTTTCTTTTTTTTTTTTTTTCCTTTTTTTTTTTATTTTAAAGGCTTATGTAGCCACAGCACCATCAATACAGTGTTGTTTCATCAGGCTGGGCAGCAAGTGAGAATACAGGCTTGTGCCACTGCTTCATAAAGCTGAGTCAGCAGATAAAAGCCCAGATAGACACCATTACAGTGGTGTATCATGATGTCCAGCTCCACTTAGATGGACTATACTAGCTCAGGTCCCATGCTATGCTAATTCAGTTATGGGATTCTCAGAGCTGAGCTAGTTTGTCTCTGACTTCCACTCTCCATGGCCTGCCCTGTTCACCTGGGTACAGCAGAACATGAGCACACCTCTAACCTGCGCTTCTGTACTCTGGACTGCTGACGAAATGAACTCTGGCCAAAATATTTTGCTTGTCTTGTTTTTCCACATTCCATTTAATAACCTTTGAATCCTTTTGACCATTTTCAAGTGAATAAGACACGTGAAGAATATTCTCAAAGACTTTAAGATCCTTGATGTTTTCTGGAGGAAAAAAACAAATTCACTGATGCTACTGAAAGAAAATCAGCAAAATCTTAAATCATGGGCATCCTAAAATTTGCATAGATGGTGAGGAAAAGGGTTAAGTTTTTGTTTGAGCTCACTTGATATCAGAAAGGACTGTTTTATTCTAAAAGCATTTCTTTAGAACAAGGAACCTTTCACCTTCTCCAGAATTCCTTTAGGATTTTGACTTTTTTGGAAAAAAATGACAGAGTACTATTTTCCCTCTTATGGCATATACAAAACATTGCAGTGCAGTACCATGCTAAAGTAAAGCTGTCAGCTCCTTTGTTCTTGTAATCCATTCAGTTAGTTCAGCAGAGTTTGTGCAGCCAGATTTTGTTGGATAATGGGTTAACATTATGCAGTATTGTATACTGAAGCCATCAGATCCATGCAAATTCAGTAATCATGTTATGTGAAACATCCTGTTTGCCTGGGTAGCCAGAGGAAATAAATGTATAAATGAAACCTTTATCCACATCCAAAGGTTTTTGAATGATATTGAGCAGCATCACACCTACCAACCAGCATAAATAATAAACCATGAAAAAAATAAAGAAGGTTCGCTTGAACCCTCTCAGGTAAGTTCTAGTGTGTTTGCCCTGATATGCTTCTACCTTCCTTTACTGCTTACTTACTTTTCCTTTGTCCCAGCTTTTCTAAAATTCTATCTTGATAAACTAATTGCTTCCAGCCACTCAGAATAAGAATGAACCCATTCTCTTTATAAGTATTTTTTCTTGGAACCACTTATGTGATGTTTTATGTTTTCTTATTGTCCTACTGAAAGAAGACTGGAACATATTACAATACCAGACTTTACTGTAGTAGATCAGGTTAGCCAAAATTCCCACCCTGATGTTGACTTCTTCAGCTCTGTTTGTGATGCAGTGGCTGAAGAGTTGATGTGAAGTTGTTATACTTTTCAAGAAGAAAGCTTGAAACCTGCTCTGCAAAAGATTTTTAAAGATAGGTTGCTTCAAAACTTAATATCTATCCGCATATGTGGTCCTACTCATGCCAGTGGTGGAGTTGAAATGGTAGTGCACAAATGCAACTTTACTGCATTAGCTTCACCGATAGCATGGAGCAGGAGGCTGGAGGAGCTTGAAATACATTGCTTAGCTCTAGAAGTTTTGAGCTTCTTCCTGAACTGGATGCTCCAGTGAAACAAGTAGTATGTACACTTCACAGGCTCTGGTAGATCTCTGGCACCCTTGTGTTCTGGTATGACACATCAAAGTTGTTTGTTTGGTCGTTTGGGTTTTTTTCATCTAGAAAAGAAGAGAGTTGTCAAACAGTATTTTAAATCACTACAGGATTCCTGCCTCCAAATATTTGATATCTGTGGGAGTTAAATCTGTTCAATTTTATTTCGATAAAATTTTGAGGGGAGTATTCAGAAAAATACCTTCTGAACGAATTACACAGTTATTTCCTTGAGACTAACAATACAGATCATCTTTTTAATCATGCATTTTGTTCTAGTATGTGAAAGTGAAAAAATACAAGAATTCCAGTCATCTAGTAATGCATCTGAAAGGTGCCGAACTTCACGCGCGCTTCTTATAGTACCTGATTTTCCACTAAATCTCCTAAGGAAAGGAAGAATTTTCCATTTCGGTATGACATATAAAGAAACATGCAATAGGACTCTTATCTGCCTATTTTGAGTTCCCTCAAATTTGTACTGCTAGTGTTGTTTCAATGCACCAAATCTAAACTTCACATTCCTCATTCACAGATCATTTCCTCACATATCTGCTTTATTGAAAGGGAAGTGTAGCTTAATGTTAAGTATTAGTAGATTAAATAAAAATAGAATAACCATATAATTCTAGTTTGTACACGCCTGGAGTACTGTATATGATATGCTACTGACACTAGAAAGAACATAAAAGAAACAACATAAAGTCAAGAGAAAGAGATAAGCAAGCAAGACATTGGAAGACTAAAGAAATGTATTCTTTAAAAGAGACATCTCAATGCACTTAAGCTGTAAAGTACCTCCCAAGTGTAAAGTGCCTAAAGTACCCCTAAGTGAAATCACTACCTACAGTTCATAGAACATAAACCAATGGAATTAAGGAAGGGATTTCAAGGCAGGCAACAATGAATTAAATCCTATTGCTGCATAGATTCCTAAAGGAATTAGTAAAAATCAGACTTATCCAGAACCAGTGAAACGCTGGGGAAAGATTAATTCGTGTAATTGATATTTCAATGTTATTTATTTAGAACCCAATAAAAGCTCAGACTTCACTAGAACAATTATTTTATATTAAATGCTAATTGATTACTAACACATGGCAATTGAAAACTAATTACCATGACGCTGGTATGTAGTCTATTTTCTGGTCTCGGCAGATGGATTTTTAATAATTTCTTAATAACTAATATAGAAAAATGTCATATTGAATAAAAGTGAAATTTATTTTTGAGGACTATCACTTAAACATTTGTTATCATTATTTTCAATAGGGTTCTTTTAGACCCCTGCCTGGCTTTTTTCCTCCCTTCTTTCCATCTTTATGCCTGAGGATAGTAATAACAGCGAAGAGAGTAGAAAGTCATAAGAATCATTTAATTCTTTGGCAGGTAGTAAAACCTTTTCTTCCTAAACTTCACAGAATGTGCCTGTGATTAGATAACAAATTCAATAAAACAAAGCATGTTGATTGCCAAAGGGAGGATTTTTTTTTCCAAACTAATGATGCTAAGCACTGTAGGAGGCTGCTCAAAGTAAAGCTACTTCTTCAGACAGCTGTCATCTGCAAGAGTGATCTGGATGTTGAGGATAACAGAGTTATGGAAAAATATAGGATTTTATTATGGCAGATAATGCCTGCAGAGCAAGTCTGGTGGGATGCAGCTGTTCTAGATGGTACTGTAAGATAGGTATTTCTTACAACACATGGATGTGCTACGCAAAGACACATGGAAAATAAGGAGGTGATTGGTGACAGCCAGCATGGATTCACTAAGGGCAAATGGTATCTGACAAATTTAGTGGCCTTTGATGAATCACACAATCATAGAAACAACTAGGTTGAAAAAGACCTTTATGATGAAGGGGTTACAGTGTTGGTGGATAAGGAGCAAGCAACTGGCATCACCTACCTGGATTTGTGCAAACTGTTTGACACTGTCCCCCACAACATCCTTGTCTTCAAACTGTCGAGACATGGATTTGATGGATTTACCACTTGGTAGATAAGAAATTGGCTGGATGGTCACACTCAAAGAGTTGTGGTCATGCTTTGGGAAACATATTTTTCAAAACTGTTAAAATTCTGCATCAAAGTAAAATTTTGAAAGAATTTAACAGGTATTTAAACTTGGTGTTCAAAAATGTCACCAATTTTCCCATGAATTATTAATTTAATATCTGTATGTGGTCATATACATTGATATTATAGCTGTTATAGCATTTCTACTGTATCTAAACAAATCGCTTCAAAGTTACTCAAGTTATTGAAACAAGCAAGCAGAAATTATTTGACATTTCTCCCCCAAAATATGAACAAATTGGACACATTCTTGTAAAATGTTTTCATTCCCAAGTAACTGCAGTTTTTCTGACTGGGCACTGTCTTTTCCACCAGCAGTTTTTTACCCAGCTTAGAGCTGCTTTCTATTTTAAATGAGTCCCAAAGGATGCACTTTCTAGATCACACAGGATTTGGTGACTCGTCTTGCATTTAGCACTAGAGCTCCTGGCTTTGCAAGACTTGTTCTCATCACGAGAGGGAACTTGGGTGTGTTCTTTGATAGCTGCATTAGGTCAGCACACGCTGCGAATACAAGTGTCTCAGCATTTAGCATTGTTCAAAAGGTGAAGATATGCCTTGCCATACCCTTTTAAAAACTAGGACAAGGTTTGCGTGCCATAATCTTGCTTCTGATTGTTCTGTTCGGGTAATCATTTGGCATCTAGAAATTTGGGGAACAGCATTCTATATCATAACAGATTATCTTGTCCAAGCATTTTTTTTAATTAATTTGAAGAAATGTGTTTCTCAATGTTCTTCCTCCTTTAGGAAATGTTTCCATAATTCTTGCTGGTTTTACTTCTTAGGAAAAAAAGAAACTAACCCATGAAAACATGGGTTTCATGGGTTAGTGAAGGTGGTGCCTAGAATAACCCCCCTTCTTATGACTGAAACAACAGGTCTTGTTAAATGATTTTTACATGCACTTAGGAGCTTTCTATGGTAATTCCAGCTCTTAAATGTAACACATCCCAGTGTGAGAATGTAAAGATCGATTCTGTTTTAAAGATCTTCTAGAGAGTGGTTTTGTTGCAATTAGGGTTGCTGCTGGTATTGATTTAAAATAGTTGCTAAAATAATGGTTGTTCAGTCATCTTTTTTCAACCAACTTGATATGCCTATCCAGTTTTCAGTATAAACATTAAAAAAATCACAGTCATGTAATTCTCATAATTTATTGTCACAACCTCATAATCTTGTGGATGTTACATGGTGATTCTCAAGTTCTTGTGGTCACATGAAAGCTGCATATTTTTGTAGGCTGGAATACTACTTGGTAACACAGGGAATCAAGGTTTTACAACCCTATTAGAAATTAGTCAAGGACCAGCATGAGCATGGTTGTGTACTTATTTGCATAACAACTGGAAGCTGGTAAACACTATTCTTAAATGGCATTAAAGGAATGAGAAAGAAATATGATTTGATGTAACAGGGACAGACCTCAGAACTGCCCATGTGCACATAATTGCTTTGTGTCAAGGTTAATGAGAGAAAATCACATTAAAGCTTTGCATTCAGACAGTAAATCTGTCAGAATCCAAGAAGTTTCATGTTGCCTCAGTCTACCAGTGAAACTTAAGTGATGGAGAAAGTTTTTTTCAGAGTCACTTATCAAATTAGTCTTTCTACCTTGTTATAAACTGAGGAACCTTGAACTGAAATACTCCCTCTGACTAAAGCTACAGTTTGCCTACAGTAGATAGTTTGATTATAAGTACAAAATGGGAGAAATAGCTCTCATTCAGTCTAGACAAAACAGTTGAAAAAACATAAAAACTTGATCTGTATATGACAGAAAATTTAAGAAAACCCCATGTGTGCTGCTGTATGTGCTAGATGCACCCAAGCTGTGACCTTGTGATCTACTGAATTAGGTATAAATTGATGCTGCTTTTGAAAGATGATTTTGTACTACCATTTCTCATTCCCATCCTCATGCTGTCTCCTTGTGCTTCCACAAGTGTAATATCATCTAGCGCTAGCTTGCTCTGGCAACTGAGTCAAGTTAAAAACAAGATAGAAAAAGAAAAGTTAGTTTTCAGCTGACTTGGGTCCACAGTTCTGTTCCCATATCAGTCTATAAAAGATTGATTTCTGTGTGAGAAAGACGATCAGAGAAGAGAAATAAATTTTATAAATATGAAGAAAAACAAATTGTATTGTTCTTTTCTTTTCTTCTTGTCATGAAATTGTGTCCGTTAAACACCACAGGTATTGCTGTTGGTTTTCTCAGTTCATGCAGGAGGACCAGAAGAGTTAGATACTTGTTACTGGATTAGGGGGTTGATAGACATTTCAGTCTATCAAGTGAAAAGGTGTTGGCTGCCTTCCTTACAGTTCTCAATGATCCTTCTGGGGTCATACAAATGTTTTACATGCTTATCTTCAGAAGTACACTTCTGAACCCCATGTTGTTGAAGAACATGTGTCAGAACTATTGGGTATGCCCTGCTTGTAACTTCCTCTGCAAAGTCCAGCGCAGCTGTCAGGTTAGGAGTGCTAAACCAAACATTTCCTAAGAAAGAAATGGCATTGTTTAGCCTCCTGTGTTTGTACTTGTAGAAGTCTTTTTTTAATTAAAAAAAGACCAAAACAAATCAACAACATTAATCATCTTTCCTGGCTGTGAGGGGTTTTATACTGATGCAAAAATGAGGGAGTGAAACAGGTACTCTGTCAAGGTCCCAGTTATAAAAAAATACAAAAGTGATAAAAATTGCAAAATACACCCACAAACTTCAGAGCAATTTTTTTGTTAACACTTTATATTTCCTATTTTCAGTCTTTGCAGTGTCAGGGTTATTTGTTCCACCTGACACTTCCTTCAGCAGACATAGCAGCTATATAGGTCATCTTTTCACAGATCTGTCAACAGTGAAAAGCCGTGTACATCTGTTGAAAGTTTGTCTGTTGGCTGTCCTGATAAAGTGCCATGAGTGTGCTTATCTGTTCCTTGGAGATGGTGCAAAACTGAATTTTGTTACTGGCATTGTCCAGTGTATCCACAAAAATTTGTCTCAAATTGACAACAACAATGGAACATTTTCTCCCTTAAAACAGTATTTTTGGATTTTATTAGTGGTTGGCCATATATACATCTTCCAAGTTCTTTCAGTTCACTGTTTTTTGTCTTTTTGGAGTGGTATGACTATATACTACTAATAAAAAAGTTTTATTTACCACTCTGTGCTTCAGTGCTGTTGCAGTTACCACTGATTAAGAATGCTGGTAATCTTGCATTTTTAATCCCTGATAGCTGAATAAGCTATCAAAGACCTGTGGAGAAGGACTTGGTGGTACTGGTGGATGAAAAGCTGGATATGAGCCAGCTGGTGTGCATTTGCAGCCTAGAAAGCCAACTGTATGCTGGGCTGCATCAAAAGGAACATGACCAGCAGGTTGAGGAAGGTGATTCTGCCCCTCTATACTGCTCTCACGAGACTCCACCTTGAGTACTGTGTTCAGCTCTGGGACTCCCAACATTAGAAGGAGTGGTAGCTCCAGAGACATACAAATTTTGTCCCAGAGGTCTACCTGACTTCATCCTGCTTGAGATGATTTTGGTAGAAAGACCAGAAAAATATGATTACTATTGTTGTGAAAGAAACATCTTTTGGGCAAGCTGTGTAGGTGTGAGTTTTTTCAGTTTATGTATTCTTGTACCCGTAAACAGATCAAAAGAGCGATCTAGTTTGTTCTAAGGGATGCATCTTCAAGGATGCTTTTTAAAAAAACACTTGTGACAAATCTTCATAAATACATTCTACTTTGTCATACCCTCTCTGTCGTTGAAATGACTGTGGTGCTGACACTGCTGTGTGAGAAGATATGTTTCTCATTCTTGGCTGTGCTAACAATCAAGATCTTAGATTCTCTGATTATGATTAACCAACCCCCATTTGTGTCTTTCTTTTATTTGCATCACAATACTGTTGGTGATTATTTAATCACATGCTATATTATCTACATAAATCCTTGTCTTGTGGGAGTATAGTACAGACCTTTTTTGAAGGTGCACCAAAGTATTATGATTAAAAGTTTGATGATTCTACCTCCTACCTAATTTGTTGCAGACACTGAAAAGAGTGGATGAGTAAAGCAGTGAAGGTAGCTTTGACAATACTGTTTTTTTCCCTTATTGCTTCAGAAGGTAAACAGAAAAGTTTTGGAAAAGTCAGTTATTATTACTGCAGCCTGGTAAAAAGCAAAACAAACCAAATAAGTAATTTCATATCAGCATACCAAATATATTTATCTTTTTTCTTCCATCTATAGGAAAATTTCAAAAACTATTTTAAATCAAAGATCTTATAAGTGAAACCCTCTTTCTTTCATCTGATTATTCTGTGAAGGTATATTCTCCTTAATCTCCTCTTATGCTAATTTCATGCTCCTCTCTCTTAGTCTTTTCTTGGTCTCTTCACTCTAAACCTGCATTTTCTGCCCGTTTTTCTATTCACTGAAGAATGATGCCAGACCCCAGAAGGGAACAGGGCAAAGAGAAAAGACATTTTCCACTTGGAGTACTGTATGCAGTTCTGGTGTCTTCAACATAAGAAGGACATGGAGTTGTTGGAGCAGCTCCAGAGGAGGGCCATGAGGATGATCAGGGGACTGGAGCACCTCCCATATGAAGACAGGCTGAGAAAATAGGGGCTGTTCAGCCTGGAGAAGAAAAGGCTCCAAGGAGACCTTAGAGCAGCATAACAGGGAGGTTGGAACTTGATGATCTTAAGCCCCTTTCCAACCCTAACCATTCTATGATTATAAGCTAGTTTTTATGAACAAAACAATAGACCATCCAGGATTCTGTTCCTAATGATTCCACATAATTTCTGTGTGATGGTAGGCCTGTTACTCAAAGTTTTCATAGGTGGTTACTAATACTGTGCTCTTCATTTTTTGATTACCCAGCTCTCCACACCTGCTGTTTGACTTCCAGAAGTGCTGACCAGCTGCCTCTTTTGCCAGTGTGAACTCTCTCTTATGTGTACAAAGTTGTCTAAAATTGTAATTACTTCATTAAGTCAGTTTCAGATCTTCTCTAACTGAGCATCAGGAGTCAATTACTTTCCTGAGGCATGCAGTTTTAAACTCTTAATCTCAGTCCAAAACAAAATCAGCACATGCAACCCATTCTATGGGAATAGAGTTCATTTTACAGGAGTACTCTGGAAATGAACATTGATAACTCACATCTAGATACTCAAAACTCTGCATCTAACTTGTAAGACCTCAAAATGTTTCCCTGCTTCAGGTCTGCTTCAAAGTCTAGACCAACCCCACTGTTTCGAAGAATCTTCAATGAGAAAGATAAACAGGCATCTGGCCTGGAAGAAAATATCTTGTGCACTTGCCAAATGTCCAGTTTGGTTAATCAGATGGCCAGTCCAGTGAATCACAGGACACTGTCTAGGCTCAGCCAGAAGGAAGTAAACATTTGACTGCCATGAAGAGCTTTGCAACCTTATACTGGACTTTTAGAAGAAGATGTGAGTGCATGTGTTCTTTTCCTGAGTTTAGGATCTTGGAGAGGCTTATCATGTGCAAAAGACTGAGAACTCTAAGTAAGTTTGGAAGGATTCTTGAGGACTTAAAACAGCATAAGGATCTCAAGGGTTGGGGGCCAAAGAGACTGAGATGTGTGAGGGGTGTCCCCCATTCTGCTCTGTGAGGATGGAAGACCCTCCATCACTGGATGTCCAAGGCTTATGGAGATGGCCAATGGCATCAAGACTGCTCATGAAAACTCACTGTGTCAATCAGGGTGTTTACTGACCACTTGCGCGACATGAATGCCTACCTGCTACATTAGTGAGGGGATTTAATTCAACGACTATAGGTAACAAGTGCTGAAATCAGTATTGGACATAGCAGTGTAGCCTTATTCCTTAATCTGTGTGTGACAAAGGGGCACTTCTAGTGTGAAGTGTAGCTTGCCCCAGTTTGAAGCTTACCTTAGGTGTAGTATGTAGTATGTAGGGCAAATACTATTTTACCTTGGTTTAAGATTCATATCTAAGATTACTTGCTGAGACAATTAGAGAAAAACCTGGAAAGAAATTACTGTTTTTCTGTATTTGCATGGTGCACAGTAAGTAGTGAATAGAGCTATAAGTAAATAAGTAAAGAGAAAGAAACTGGACTGGTACTTACTTAATGACAGCCTTCCTTCTTTTCTTGTTCTTTTCTTTATGTAGTTAATCCTAGTTGTAGCAAGATAAAGTGGTCTGGATGCCTGTAATTATTAATATCTATATTTTTCTCTTTGAGATGTTCAGCTGTGTCATTTGTTCTTTGTTGTCTCTTATCAAGGACAATATTGATGTTAATAAGTGTATAAAGATATAATTTCTGACATTTTATGGACATCAAGTCAAAATATAAAGTATTACCACACGGAGATATTGTTAAATTCAATACAGATAGAAATTTCAGATATTCATCAATAAAGACTACAGAGAATTGGCACAGAAAGTTTTCATTAAGACTATACGTTATGATAGCTTCCTTCCAAAATCAGCACAGACAAACAAAATTGGCTGTATTACTTGAAAAAGAAATTACTTCGATCTTTCCTTCTATTGCTAAATCCATGTTAGTGAATTGACTCTATAAACATCACAAATGTTATGCTGCTCTTTCTGAGATTTGATGTTTGTGTCATATGTTGATATGTGGACACGTGTATGTAAATAAAACTGAAAAACAGTGGCACTACATCAGTTGTAACTAACTGTCCCAGTGCCTTACAGTTAAAATTTTGAATCTGAGATATGAACAGTGGTTGTTTCTGGAGGTCTTGTTGTATGTGAGATGGAGCAATTGAAAGGATAGAGAAGAAAGAGTAAAGATTAAACGTTGGGACTTCCCCTTTTATAATATAGCATCTCGGGGTTTATGTGTTATCACTTCTCCTCAGGCTTTTTAAACCATTAGTCACTAGGTACAATTGATACATAACATCTCTAGACAGCACTGGGGAACATGGGCAGTGCTGGAGGCCATGGTGCTTGGATAAAGTGAAAGTGTATTTTTCATTTCTACATTCCATGTGCAGAGACAGATACCAACTGTCTAATCAGTCAGTGCTCAGATCTCTTGCTTTCTCCTCTTATCCCAGTGTCAGCCACTCTTGCTTGTCGTTGTTTTGATGTGAGATCTGTTTCAGCCCAGTGTGATGAAGTCAGGGAACAGGAAAAAAAGCACTCTAATTCATTCTGATATAAATATCTTTTCATCCTACTTGTTTAATTTCTTGGTTTTGTCACTCGAAATCCTCAAGGAGAAGCATAACTAAGAGGTATTAGAAGCTTTTTATTTTAAAGTTCACATGCACAAATATTACAACCTATTGAATAGCTGAGTGGGTAAAATCTAGTACTCCCACTAGCTGGGTAGAGGGTCCCATGATGAAGATATTACAAAGGTCACTAGTACTATACTTCTGCTTAATTTTTTTAATGTAGGTAGTGACAACTGGTGCATATTGTGTTGTGCTCAGTGGTTTCATTGCATGCTAATCTTTCATTGAGCCTACCTACTGAATCGGCACTGGGGGCAGAGACAGATGCTCAGCGACGGTGTAAGTGCCTGTGGTATGCATAACAGCAATTTAAGCAGTTATGTCATGTCCTCTTGATAACCTAAACAGGTGGGGTTTTTTATTATTGTCACTTTTTTTTATTATTGTCACAAACTTAGTTCCTTAAGTTCCTTCTGAATTATACTGCTGAGACCAAGGTACTATTTTGGATCTCAATGTGTGATCATAGAGGATTATCACGAGCAAATCAAGTTAGAGTTGCATGTAACAGCCAGAAAAGTCTTACCATTGTCTTGCATATAATTTGCATGAAACTGGCATATGGTACTTTCTGTAGCTTATAGTTTTCGCTTGAGCAAAATATTTAGTTCTTAAAGAAGATATCATGTGATATCAAGTTTGCAATACTAGTAAATCATTCTAAATCATTCTAAAGGTTAATATCCTTGCTGCCAATGATTATTTATTTTTATTTTATTTATTTTTCTAGATTTCATTTCTTACATGAAATCTTAATTTTTTGTTTCTTTTTTTTTTTTCCTAAGTGTAAGCATTTCTATTTGCAAAAAAAAAAAAAAAAGATCATACATGTAAATTGTTGCCAGGTTGGATCTTAGCCTCATAAATAAACAAAAGAGGTCTCATTTAAGTTCTTATGGTACAGACTCATGCAATTCATCTTGTTCTTGTTTTAATTCTCCCAGCTCTTTTAGTATAGCTAGGACAGGACAAAGCACTAATACTATACTGGAAAAGAATGAAATAATGTCTGTAATCTGTATAAAGTTACACACATTTTATGGTGTGTGCTACTATCTTGTGAACTGTTCTTTGGCAGCACTTAGAGGAGACCAAATATGAACTTTTCATAAATGGTAGTTTACAAATTGAGCCCCAAATTTAGAGGTTGTGTTATCAGTCTTGCTAACCTGACAGCATTTAAGAAAAGAAATTGAGAGATTTTGAAATTAAATTTGCTGTTCTTTATATCATAGAAATTAAAGTGACAAAACAATTTCGTGTAATGGAAGTACCAGTGCTGCCTGAATTTGAATGTTTCACCTGCTGCTGGAATGGTTCACAGTCTCCTGCAGTTGTAATCCAGAAGAGTGAATCTTTTCGCTCAGAGAGTTATTGATTTATACTGATATGCTCAGTGCTAATGGTCTGATGTTTACTTTGTTGATAATTCAGATTAGGCATCTTGAAAAGTGTACTATTGACTTTATTACAGGACTATTCTGAGTGTGATGATCTGCAAAATCTTAAAAACTTGCTGTCTTGCTGTTACTAGTGGTGGAGATACTGAGATTAAATACTTAAAATGTATCTGCTTGCATATATTCTCCTCGATAGGAAAAAACCCCTTACATTTCCTTTAAAAATGTGAATGTGTCCTCCCTGAGGAAAAAACAAAAATTATCAAATGATGTAACAATAAATGTGAGTTCAGAAATGTCAGCTGTTTGGAAGCAGGGGAGGTAGACTACAATTCAAAAGTCTCACTCTTAGGATCACATGGGAAATTGAATTTAGGAATATTGCAGCCCAAGGGATACTGCTGACCCTGACTAAATGCCAAACCTTAATCTACTCATATTGGTGTGACCTTAATCAAAAGGAAGCAGGTCAGTTCCATATCTCTTAACTCACAGCTATCATTTGCAATCTGATGTGTGTTTTCCTCACAATTTCAAACCTTTTCTGTGTTGACCTTTAAGGCAACAAAATAATTAAGCACACACATTAATCTCAACTGGTTGTACTCAGACACTGGGAATTACTTTATTTGCAGAGTCACAGAACAGCAGGGGTTGAAAGGGATCTCTAGAGATCAGCTAGCCCCCTGTCACTGCTTTCCCAGGAGGGTACTCCAGGAGGGTACACTACTGGCTCTTGATGGCTTTGTTAACAACCAGGATTACAGGGTCCTTTCTGCCATAATCAGCTATGGATTTACAGAAAAATTTGGAAAGAGGAAAATAAAAGATGTGACAAGTATATTGGTTATATACACATTTTTGTCCAGTTCAAAATATAAAAAAGGCTGAAGCTAGGAAATTAATAAAATGTTTAAGTTTAATGTTGAACTTAGACTGTTATTTCAATGTAAAACCAAATTGTCTCCTATTTGTTTTAGAACTTATGTCTGCCTATTCTGTTTCATGTATCTATTTAGTTTGATACAATTTTTCTTGGGAGAAATTATACAACTAAAAGCATGCTTTTATAATGTAAAAGACAAGATAAGTAATTGGTTTAAAATTATGTAAATGTAAACCATTGCCTGTCAGTCTAAGACAATATAGATTGCTACTTGTCAACAGAGGGAGGAGAATGCCTTTGTAGCTCCTCTACCGGATTAAGTTTCAGAACATAATCAGGAAAGCTTTTCTACTGGAAATGAAAGTTACTTCTTAAAATTAATTACATATCAATACTAAATGACATCAATTAATTGCTAGCAACTCTAATGCACTTTTAACTTTTATCCCCTGTAATTTGATAAAAAGGTACTTTGGCTCCTTAATTGATTTTTAATTATTTTACACACACCTCTTTCTTTGATATATAAATAATACTTGCATTGCATATGGCTTGATGGGATTTTTTTTCCTAAAATTAATTTATTTTTATTTTCTCAAAATACACTTAGGTTTTTCTGTAAACATTTAAAAAGTTTCTTTGGTGTCCTTGGTAGACAGCTGCGGCTACTGACACTGGCTTTTGCCTTAGTAATACATACAAAACAGAAAGTGATGGGTTCAAGTCAGTGAGTGCTCAATATCCAGGATTAATGACATTGCAGTGGGGATTCTTTTGACCAGATTGGTATAGTTTGATACTAGGAAACCTTGTAGCATGCATAATATTTTTGTTGTGAAGGGGTGTGGGGTTGACTGCTTTATTGGCAAAGCTTTATATCACAAATATTTTCTACTGACTCTCCTAGAGCATAGTCCCATGTGTTGAGGAGGCATAATATGCAACATGAAGAAGAGAAATACAAACAGTGAAAAAGAGGAAGGTCAGCTATGAAAAGTATCAATCTCATATACTCTAGATCTGTCTGCCATAAATTTGAATCCTAGCTTTGGCCTCATAAGTGAGGCCTTAGCAAACAAACAAGGACCAAGATGTTCTCAAAGTTTGATTAGGATGTGGGCTGAGAACTTTCTAAATAGTTGTAAGTTTGGAAGAAATCTTTATAAGCCTTCCTCCATTAACCTAAGTCCAGTTAGGACTCTTGGAATAAGAAGAGGGAGAGTCATTTTAATGGAGCTGGTACAAAAAGTTTGTTTCGATTTCAGGATGAAAGACCCATTTTGTTCTAGATATTCTGAAAATGATGAATGCTTTTTCTTAAAAGTAAAGATGGAGGATCTTCTAGCTCATTTATTAGCCAGTCTTTTCACATTTCTCCTTTATTCTCCTCGGGTTCTGACTGAATTCTCAAACCTAGGGAGACCAGACTTCTGCTTATATTGCAGTGAATTCCTTGTTTCTTTTATTCAGTATAGTCAGCAAAACTTTTCTAACATTTCAAACCACTTACAATTCCCAAGGACATATCTAAGCAGGGAGAGTGTTTGAGGGGTATAGATTAGATCAAAACCTGTCATTTCCTGGAAGGTAATACTTTCCTTCAAGGTACTGTTGATGAGTAAATTAATTAAATGCTTCTAAACTCATTACATTTATTTATCTTTGGAAGTATTTGTGTCAGGCTTCTACTGACTGAAGACATGAGAAATTTTTATGATGTTTTTAATCCTAAACCAACAGTCTCAAGCTGCTCAAGATCCAAGCAGGAAAAAATGTCTTAGAATATCAGCTCCTTACTGTAGATCCCCTACAATAGTTACATTTTAAAACCCACTTCCAAGCTTTGCAAATCTGCATAATTTTGTTAAGACTATGTATTTTCTATTGTAAAATCCAAACCACAGTGTACTTTTAATATTTAGTCCTTGAATTCTTAATTTTAGCAGCTGCTGGTTTATTTTACAGAATTACTATTGTATAGAGCACTGTACAATCACTCTTCATTAGTAATCCATCAAGATTTTCCTATCACAAAAGCATGCTGCATAAACTCCACATACAATGCACAACTTGCCTTTTATTACACTTGTGAAAAAGACCCTGTGGTGACTGAAAGGCTTTAGATGTAAAAGTGAAATTACACCTTCTGTTTATGGGATCGGTGCTTCCAAATGTTTCCAGAGAAGTCGTCTGTCTTTGAAGGTATAGAATTTATCTGGGCTGGATTACCATTTGGGGAGGGATAGAAGAAAGATGGCTGGTGGAAGTATTTTCTTCTGTTTGATAAAACCCATTATGTAGCTTAAAGGGTTTGGTAGCAAAATCATGTCTAGATTCTGTATCTAATTCAGGGACGAGTACTGTTTGTAAAGCCATCTCATTATTAAATGAGCAGCTCTTGATTTTCCCAAGCACCAGATGCGCAATGCAACACTACGTGTGTATGTATGGAGGCATCTGACATGCACAGCATATCAAAACAAGCATCGCTTTAATCCGCAGGGACTTTGACAAACTTGAAGATAGGGCCAACAGAAACCTCAGGAAGTTAATCAAGAAGTGCTAAGTCTCACATCTCAGAGGAATAACCCACATGTATCAGACCTGGCTGGAGACTAGCTGGCTGAGGAGAAGCATTGCTGGAAAAAGACATGGCAATTACAGTGCATGCCAGGCTGAACACGAGTCAGTAGTGCACTCTTCTTGTAAATAAGTCAAACTGTACACTGTGGTCTGTTATGACCAGCTCTGCTTGGCAATAATGAGACTGAACCTAGAATGCTGTCTAATTTTGGTCCATTCAATTTAAGAAGGAGACTGAGTAACTGGAGAGCAGTGAAGGGGTACTCATGCTGCCGTGGGTCTAGAGCACACAAGCTGGCAGGAGAAGTTGAAGTAGCTGATCTTTAGTTTGGTGAAGTGCAGGCTATGGTGAAGTGCAGGCTATGGTGAAGTGCAGGCTAGAAGTGACCAAACATGGTGTCTTACAAAGACTCTTGAAATAAAGGCTTTTCATACAAAATTTAGCTGAGGGGTAGGAGGAAAGACAAAGAGTAGATGAAAGCAAGCAAGCCTGGTAGAGAATTATCACAGGTGAAACAGAGCAAACAACAATCAGTGGAGGATATGTATACTGGAGTTTATCTAAGGACCAAAAAGATAAAAGCTTTTACCATACCTGATTGTTTCACATGCTCACTCACTCTCTCCCCACGATGCTGTGCTCTCTAGGTCCTGACTTCCCTTCCCCACAAGAAGGTCATTGCTGCTGCAGGACAGTCATGCGGAAAGATGGGTCAGTCACTACTCTCAAGTACCAGACTTTGGCATCACTGGCTATGGCTCCTGAACATCTCTGGCATTCATCTCTACACAATTCTTATCTCTAGAATCTTCCTTCACTTCCAGGATCTTTCCTGCAGCCAGGATTTTCACCTTCTGCTTTCCAGGCCCCCTTGTCTTTTTGGAGACCACTTCTTTTTGTCACCAGCTCTCCTTTCTCAGCCCCCATGCCTCCCATTTTCCCAGTCTAAATAACTTATGTGCAGAAGCACAAAGCACTATTAGCACTCTAATTGGTTGTTCTGCCTCATGTTTTCTTATTAGATGGAGGATTCAGGGCATGCCACTTTGTTCAGTCTGAGTATCACCAAAATTTACAACAAGCCCACACCAGCTGTAGCTGCCAAGTAGCATCCTTCTGCCTGAGATTTGAAGAGTGCAAAAGTTAAGTTTCAGAAACTTACCCCAGCAAACATACACCCAAGTAGCTGCTGCCTCTTAGCATTCAAAATTCAAGCTGGTTTTTCACCTACAAGTGAATATTAGAAAGTCTATTTTCTAGTTCTACTTTAAACACTTTAAGCATGACTATTTCCTATGCCTCTAGGGGGTCTAATCTCTGGGGTCTACCCTGATGATGGAAAAGCTGAAAACTTTGTTGAGCATTTCAGGCTTGTTGGATGCAAAATGAGAAAAAATGCACAACACTTTGAATCCCACTGCAGAATTTTGAGTATTTTTTTTAGTCTATGCATAGATCTCTGAAAGATGACCTGATTTTCTGGAACAAATCTTGAAAAAAGAAAGCAGTTGATATTGCACCAAAATACAGAAACGTCTATCAGCTTGGGTGACCTGTAAGGCACAGTAGTGTTTCTTTCTGTACTGAAAGTAGGTATACTCAGATGAAAGTGCAGAGAGCAGTAAGCATGGATTCATGGTCAGCCAAAGCAAGCTGCATAACATTTGAGGACCCTGAAGGGATACTACACCTTGCTATGCTCTGACTGAGATGTTCTGCTTGGATACAATATGGGAACAAGAAAAAATTGCAAAATAGTTCTATAGATTGGATTGTTGTCAGCTTTTTACTGACCACAGCCACTCACATGACTGAAAAATAGCAAGAACATTTGCCAGTGAGAAGTCAGATTATTATTATGTAATTTGTAGGCAATGCATGATTGTGGAAGGGCCTTGGACCTGTAATTGCTTCTACTTTGTCTAGACATTCCCTGAACACTATTATTATTTCAGATTAGCTTTAGAGAGAAGTCCAGAAACCCTGCCTGAAAACTCTCGAGTGCAATGAGAGAGTAGAGAAGAAATATGGGAGATAATGAAGATGAACTCATGCAGTGATATAAGAGAGCTGTGACTCTGTTTTATTCAGCTGCACAAGTTTTTCTGAAATAACTCTGCTGGAGTCTCTGCAACTACAGTAAAATGAAATTGATGTGAGGTCAAAATCAGAATCCTATTGTTTCAGGTATGACACATAGATCAGTGGGCCAGTTCCCTTAACTGTGCAAAGGGCATGCATTTGTAATGTGACAGAGGATTTTGCAAATTCTGAGAGACATTTCCAAATTTCAGTGATGTATTTCTTAACCTTCTGGGTCACTGACAGTTTAAGACTTCTTGGGCACTCACTGTTGACATGCCACATTGAAATCTATATTTTTAATGTGTTTAAAGATTTTTTACTGTTGGAAAATATGATAAATTTTTGCAGATTTTTTTGTATTCATCTGGTAGGAAAACCAGATAAATGTAGCCTTGCTGCAGTGTTAGCTAGACTAATCCTGAAAGTATTTTCCTCAACTAACGTGCTCACATGTAGTACAGAAATGTTTTCACTTCTTATTTCCTTAGCAGATGAGATGGAAAATTAATTTAGAAGAAAAAGCAAATAAAAATATAGAATTATTTTTTTCTGTATCAACAAAAGTAATGACATTGCCTGTAAAATAAAGGTTTTACAGCCTAGACCATAACTCCAATCAACCTTCCTGACCCATGTAGCATAAGATAAGGGAAAGGTAATCATGTACAATTTTACTAAATGTTTTTAAGACTATAATTAGAATATGGCTAGTAACAGATCTGTTTCTTATCTGTATCTGTCATGAAGAAAAGTCTGTAATTATTATAATTGCTGTAAGTTATTTACTCATAATCTAATTTCTTTTGTACTAGGAAATATGACATGAAGTCACGCATCTGGATAAGCAGGGAAACAATGTTTAGAAAACCATTTAAAAATTGTCATGAGCAAAACTGGGCTTTTGTACAAGTAAAAGAACCACTATGCACAGCCTAAGATTCTGCTAAAACACACTTTTTTGGTCATTTTGTTTTAGAAAGATATTTTGTCCTGAGTCACAGATTTCTAAAGATTAACATATGTGCCTCAGGTGGCTTGTAAGACCCCTTCAAATGATCAGACATACAGATAACAGCTGCCTCCACCAGAAGTGTTATATGCTGCTACCACTGCTTGTGTTCAAGCTTTACCTCAGCTAGATCCTTTTTGTCATGGATTCCTGTGTCAGATGATAAGAGTCCAATCTTGGTTTTGAAGGGTATTAGAAACTGCCTTAATGTAAAGTGTAGAGGAACTAAAATCAAATGCATTTTTCTTATTGGGTTTATATTCTCCAAGGAGTAGCTGATGAAAGAGAGTGTGACCCTATTTCTCCTTTCAGACCCTTAGTCTCTGCTCTTCTCCTAAACTCCTTACTACCTCTGGAAATTTGAAATGTCTCTTGACTGCTTTCCTCTTCTAACCTCTGTGCATTTGAAGAAGTCCCTGCCCTCTCTCATGCAATGACAGTAGGTCCAGAACCTGGAAAAAAAACATTTCTTGAACAGACAGATGTCGCACTTTAAACTTCATACTTATATGTTAATTAAACTGGAGAACAAGTAACTTCAAAATTAATTATTTATGTGATAGACTTTAATTATCCGTGCAAGTTCATCAGCAGATGAAGCTCTGGAGTTGCTCATGAAAAATCCACAAAAAAAACATAAAACATATGAAGTAACAGTGCTGATTGAATTTTTAAATAAAATACTATGTTTAGAAATAAAATCAAACATTGCTCACCTGAACTTATAGTATCCAACATACCCAACTGCATGATAGAACTTCTGTCAACCTTGTCATAGAAAGAGAATATTTCTCTTCTGCATGGGAGCCTGAAGCAGGCCACTAACTTCCTAAAAGAGGAGTCTAACAAATCAGGCAGGTACTTGGATCTTTCCAGAACTGAATTCCTAATATTCTGGATCCAGCCCATTGAATCTCCTGGAGCTGCTGTGACCCAATTCAGTTTGTGCATAGTTTGTCTCAGAAAATGGAAGAAAGGCAGATTATGCTCCCATCTTGGCCCAACAGTTCACTCTAAAAATAAGCCTTAAGAAAATGGAAAATGCAAAGCTAAATCCAGCTGGAAGTAAGAAAAAAGAGCTATTAAAATCATTGCATTTGGATGCAGTCGGTGACTCATGAAATCCCTAGGTTTTGTTGGAAGCCAGCAGAATACACCAAGGGAAATACCACTTCGTGCCTTTTCTGCTTTTTAAATGCTTTCCCTAAACATTTTCTATTATTTGTCATCGCCACAGACAAGCTATTGGGCTGGCTGAATTCAATGGCTACATTTATCATGTTTAAAAACAGCAACAAAATCAAGGCCAGGTCAGTTCTTTGCGGCCAGCTGGCATCATATAACCTATGTCCGTACCATTAACTCTCTTACCCACCTAAAGAGGATGGCCTTATTCAGACAGCCTACTGGCAATGATTCATGATGTACACAAAACCCTGATGCATGCCAAGGCTTTGTTTTCAGAGAGGTTTCTAGCTGACACAGAGACCTTGCTAACAATTTAATTGTTAGCATGACAATCAGGCAGGAGTCCACATTCTGTTTATTGTGCTGCTACAGACATAGCCAATGTGCCACTACAAATTAAATTAAAAAAGAAAAAAAAAGCAAAAAAAGCTGGTCTCCTTCTCTACTGGCTTGTATTTGTGCAGTTACATTTTTGTGGACTACATGATTCAGCAATATGGAAAAAGCAGTGAGACACTTTCTCATGATTCCTGAAGAAAAAACCCTGCACCATGTCTCAGAGAAAGGTAGTTTCCACAGTATCTGTGATTATCAGTTCTCTACTTGTCCGCTACTTATCCATATTTTTTTGACCTTGGACAACCCTTGCAAATAATCCAAAAGCATTCTTACTGAAGTGTTAAAGGGGAGGTACCCCAAGAACCTTCAGCCTCTTGCAGCTTAATCTGGGATATTTACTTCAGGGGTGGACTGTCTTCGTCTGAGAACAATTCTGCTTTGAGCAGTGAGATAGACAAAACCATGGTAAAGAGTGTAGTGGGATAGTGAGCTTCTCAGTACATTACACCATCTCAATACATTACAGTACCATCTTGTACAGCAGTTTGTATGCTGGCATATGCAGAGCTGTTGGCCTGACCTCACTGTCATTTTCACTATTAATGTCATGTTTTCCTTCAGCTCTTCTTCTGCTAGATGTATGGTCTTTTTAATCTCCATTTCTTTGCAGTACTTTTGGATAAAATACGTTTATATGTAAATAGTAGTTGATTAAATCCTGAAAGACACAGAGGACAAACCATCCCTGGTGACTTAAAGCTAGTAGGAAAATATTGCCTGTTTTGTTCTGAATTTAAAAAAAAAAAAAAAGGAAGAATTTATTGTACAGAAGGATTAACACAATCGAATGTCTTGTAACCTTTCCAAGAGAGATGGAAATCTCCGTATATTAGATGGGACTTTCTGAGAAATGCAATTTCTTTTGCTAATTGAACTATTTCAGAAAAGATCAAGGAATGATTCAAAAGTCATTCACACCAGGTGCAGCATTAAAAATAATTCATATTGGTATATAAAAACATCAGTATATTCAATCTTGTTGACCTTTAAAATGGCTATAGACATTCATTTTGAGTTCTTGTAAAGATGAGGTCTAAATAAACATATAAATTGGTGCCACACGTCTTCCATCATATAGGAGTTGTGATTCTTACATAAACCCTGACTCATTAGTTTTTCATGTTTTCAACCCATTGACTGATTAATTATTTAGTCTTCAGCTTTGCAAATGCCTGATTATCTAGTGAAAAATAATGTAGAGAATCTGGACTGAATCACTCTTTAGAGGAGGAAAGGTATTAATTTAATCTTCCCTTGCATGATTATGCAATTAAACAATGCAAAGGTGAACCATAACTAAGTTGTCAATCGGAAGAAATCTCTGAAGATACCTTACTGTCTAGTGACATTTTGTCTGAGAATGGATGGTTCTCAGAATTGAAATCTTTTGATTTAAACTACCAAATTGCAAACATGAGGATTTTCAGCTTAGGCTGAAAAGCCATTTTTCTTTTTTATTTAATATACAGAAGCCTGAAAAACATCTGTACTTTGTTGCCTGTTACTTGAATATTGCACATCAAAATAAAAATTACTAACCATTAATTACACCTTTCATTTATGTATGTTCAGTAACATTTACGTAAAAGCGTCTTGTGTTTATCTTTTGTTTCCATATGACATCATCTCTTGACACATAAATTGCATTTGCTACTTTTGTCATTCATTATTGGTTTGATATTAAACTATATAATAGGTTTGATATTAGATTTTTAGATCCTAATGTCAGATTTTTCCACTATTCTCTGACTGCTAGTTAAATTTTCACTTCCTGTATTTTACTTAATTTTCATTAATGCAAGTCAGAAAATCTTCTTTTCTCCAAGAAGAGTAAAAACCACTTTTACATACCACATAGATACCCACTTTGTTAGATCTTAGGTTGTCCGGTTGCAAAAAGGAAATACGATGTATTTGGTGAAAAAGGTATCAAGTTCTGAAAGTGATACGTTCATAAAGATTAGCACAGCACTGTGTAAGACACACCATGACTTCCAGCATTCTGGGGTGCAGCTCTGTTATTTTCCATGTTCTGGATGCTAGTAATTTCCCACTTCTTTGCACTTGTATCATACATCTTTCCCCATGTTAAACAGTATTAAAAGAAAATTCTGTCAAAGCTTGTATATTCATCACTTGCCTGTTCTGAGGTGAGAGTATGTGTGCTTTGTGTGAAAGAATCAAAGTTTTGGATAATCTACAGAGGTTATTTAAAGAACAGATAGACTGCCTTTTATAACTACATAGCTCATGGCACCATACAATAATTTAAAACTCTGATACATTGTACTTTTGTCTGGTAAGACCAAATTATTTTTCTACAGTTTTTTGTTTCTATAGCTTTTGAGTGCTATGTCTATTTATTCACATTTCTTTGTCCCCATAAATTAGATTTTATCCTTTCTGTGTTTTTTTGGTTAGTTTGGTTTTTGTCACTTCTAGTTTGCTTAGAGTTTAGCTTTTCCTCACAGCTAATTTAACACTTGCCATAGCTATCTTTAAGTATCTAAACTAATAAACCTTGTTTTCTGCCTAGTGATTAAAAAGTAATAGAATTATTTGAAAAACAATTCAATACAAAAATACAATTTCAAAAATACAAATTCAATACAATACAAATACAAAAATACCTTATATTTTAAATACTTTATATTTCAAAAAGTATTTTGAATACTTTTTAGGGTGGAATAAATTGCCCTTTGGAAATGTGCTATGTCCCACTAAGTGTGGAGTTCATTTGCCATCTTTCTGATGAACCATTATTACCTTTTACTTGGTAATTGTCACAGCCTGCATATTATCATTGGTTTTCTCCACTGTATTTCTTTGTATCACATACCGTTCTTCCATGCAAAATGCATTTCTTAAAATTTTTAATTTGATAGAAAACTGAGCAAATAAACTATATCTGAAAAGGTTTAATTTTGACATAATTATGCTGTTCAATCAAGCATTTCTTTTAGTATCTGATGTATTAATGGAGATGTTAAATTCTGTATTAATGGAGATGTTAAATTCTAGTAATTTGTTCTAAATTATTTTGAGTGATCACCTGATACTTTAATGAATGCAAAGTAAATATATAATAGTTATACATGTTTATTCTAGATAAGTTTTTAATATCATTTGTTGTTCAGTGAAATTCTCCTGAATATTTAACCTTCCACACAGTGTTGAATTTCTTCTAAAATTTCAAGAAAGCTAAAAACATAGCACTTATATATGTGTGCCTTCTCTGTTTCTTCCCCCATAATGATAGCACCACCTTTTCTTTTTATGTGTGTAATTAGCAAATAATTATGGAACTATAGAAAATAATGTTAGCGCTAGAGGAACAGTCCTAAGTATTTTTAGAAGCAAAAAATATTATCCCCAGATTTCAACTAAATTGCAGAAACTGTACATATCTGATGCAAATCTACTTGAGAAGCCATCTTGGTTTCCAAGCATTTCAGAAAGATGTATTATTTCACTGTTCTCAGTGGTATATTGGATGAGGCATTATCCATTAGGAAAAGCCATGTAGGATCATGCAATACAAGTGCAAGTGGGTGGCTCTTACCTTGGGAATAAAGAGGTTTATTCCTACCTGAACCATTAAGGGTTTTGGCAAGACATTTCTGAATCTTTCCTTCCTACGCTACATACATGGATATACATGCCATATACATGCCATACACATGCCATACATGCTGGCAGCAGGCTCAGCACAGCAGGGTACATTGCTTCTGGTAACAACCCTCTCTGGGAATTTATGTGGCTACCTGAAAACTCCAGATAGGGGTATGCAGCAGCATAGGCTGAGCATGAAAAGTGGCCTATAAGGCAGAATTTGAGGTTCCTGATATGCTGGCTGCTCTGAAGTTTCATTCACAAGGTGAATAGTAAGAATTAATTGTTAAACTAAATACTTTGATCTTTTTCTCTGGGATGAAGCAGAATGAAGCACTGTGAAGATTCTCAACAGCTGAAAACCATCAGAGTTGTCACGTGTCTGCATCAGCAATGATATTGTTAGAGCAAGTCTAGAATTTTGTAATATTTCAATATTTCTTTTTTCAACCTTAACATTTTAAAATAATTTTCGGTGTCTGCAGATGTTTCCTATATATCTTTAGACCAAGTAAATAACACTTATATATTCCCAACTGAATGAAAAGGTGAATGTGTATAGTAAGTTCTGCTTGCTTGTTCCATTTTGTTCTGATCTTTCAGAATAACTAGAGAAGCTTGTTTTTTTCTCTTCAGATGGATCAAACCATGTGGTATTTTAACCTAACTTTTTAAAGATGGATGAAATCATGTGGTATTTTATTCTAACTTTTTAAATGACAATGTTTTACACTTATTGAATTTCCAAGTGTAGTCTTTCTGGTGCTTCTGGAAATCTTTATAGATATATTCAGGAAAGGTTACTTAAGCATTATTTTGTGTTCAGATAGAGCATGTTTTCTATCAATAATTCAGTATTACCTGGATTCCGTAACATCCTTGACATTTTCTATGGATGGATATATATTTCTTTGCTTAAGCTAACATCTAAATTTCACACGTGTGAGAAGCATTAAATCAGAGCGAATGCTATCAGATAGAAATTTTACATAGTCTTGGAGAAGCAAGTTCAGAAAACTAAGTATCAGACAAGACAAACAAAAGACAGGTGACTGGGGAATGAAGGGTGCTAATAAGACTGGCAATATTTTCTATCTGAAGAGGGAAATAATAGAATGTCAGTAAGAGTGTTATAATATTTTTAGATTACGCGAGAAAGAAGAAAGCGAATTAAACCTCAAAACATTTTTAATGTGAACTAATAGGGGGAAGGCTAACCTAATTATTTGAATATTCCTTGTAAACAGAAGAGTTGTATTTTGAATCTGGAGTACGATAGGACACTCACCTGATTGAGTTGCTCATTTAGGATCAGGCAGAATGGCAGTCATTGCCTTGTTCTGTTTTGTACTGTGCATGACATTGGGCTTGTGCCTATTTCTCTGTGCCTATTCTAAACAGAGTAGTAGCATTTGTTAAGCTCTTTGGAGTAAAAAACCTGGGAGTTGTTCATCTTTCAGGATAATTAGGATTTGCTGCATGTTGGAGGTAATGGTGTTTCAAATATATTAACTATTTTCTGTGTGAAACTGTCCCAAGTAAAGGAAGATATTTTATCAGCCTGGCTTGCTCTGAAAGGCAAAGCCTATGTTTCCCTGAACTGTGTTTGGAATTGTGTTTCATATTTAAAAATCTACATTCACTCTAACATAACAATGATATAGAAGTTCTCGAAAGCATAGAAACAGATTTTGTGTGTGTCTGTGTGTCTGTGTTTGTGTCTGTTTGATGGTGTAACAATATTTGATAGATTTCTGATGGATGACTAAAGCAAGTAGATTTTGGAACTGTATTTAAAACCAGGTCATTAAATCCTAGAAAAGATTGATTGTGAAGATGTGATGATTCTGAAGAGATGATTTAACAGATAAAATGGACTAGTAATAACGGTGTTAATTTTTAATGGCCAGAAACAGTACACATGACAAATGCTTCCCTAATGTAAGTATTGGAACACTGTAAGTTGTTTACTGCACGAAATTATCTAAGGATGTTGTCTTAGATAACATCATTTAATTTCTGATCTTTAATTTCTCAGAATAACTTCAAATTAAGATTTGATCCCACTCCAGTTGAAGTCAAAGTTGAAAAAACAACATACCTGAAAAAAATCCACTCTCTTAATAGCTCTTGATAGGATACCTAATGTGCTTTAAAGATACTTAAAAAGGGCAATAAAAAAATGTGACAGTGGTGTTCTAAAACTCTGTATTACAAATTCCATATTGTGCTAAAAGCTCCAGTAGACTGTTATCTAAAATGTCTGTTACAATCAAGATTTGATTTAGAATCATAGAATCATAGATTAGTTAGGGTTCGAAAGGACCTTAAGATCATGTAGTTCCAACCCGTCTGTCATGAGCAGGGACACCTCACACTAGACCATGTCATCCAAGGCCCCACCACGGATGGAGCATTCACAACTTCCCTGGGCAAACCATTCCAGTGCCTCACCACCCTCACAGTAAAGAACTTCCTCCTTATATCCAATCTAAACTTCCCCTGTTTAAGTTTTAACTTGTTACCCCTTGTCCTATCACTACATGGTGATGCCCAGGAGATCCAAGTGGTTGCCAGCCTAAAGGCGGTTCTGTAGAGGAGCCCAATGTTGGTTTCCAGTCTTCACCACTGAAGTTGATGGCATCTCCTGAGCTTCAGTGTTTCAATAATTGCTTAAGGATTTTATCATCCTTCTCTGCATCTTTCAGTAAAGTAGACCTGAGACTCCCAGACTCCCTTGGAGATCCCATCCTTTGGCTTTGCACTCTTGAAGCTCACTCCTGTTCGTGGAATTCAACAGCAATAACGTTATGGAATTCAGTGGAGACACAGTTGGTGTAAATGAACAAGGGAAGTCAACATGGGGTAAAAATTTAGGGAGAATTTGCTCATTTCAAACCAAGTGATAGACGGCTGCGTGCCTGGATCAGGCCAGCCCAGGGTACAGTGAAGGCTGACTCTGCAGAAGTAGTGTGATGGATGGTAATGAATGCTTCTTTACATAAGATTTTCATTTTCTAGAGAGAAACATTTATTACTGGTGAGTGATAGTGCGGTCTTTGAGTTCTCATCTGCGATTTCCTAAGCTACTGATAAATCTTAACAGTTCAAATTCTAGCTGCTTATAATTATCTAAAAGAGCCTTTTCAAAGCTGTGCATTTGGACAGGCTGGGCAGCCTGGCCCATTGCGTCTGCTGGAGCTCTGCTCCAAGCAGAAAGACTAAAGTAAAAGAGGGGAAGGTTGGAACTGGATGATCTTTAAGGTCCCTTCCAATCCAAACCATTCTATGATTCTATGACCTGCCAGCTCCTGGAAGGAATATACCTGCTTCAAGGTGACTTGGAGATTTCCTTCCTTTGGACCTCGACACAAACGCTTCCCTTGCCTTTCTTGTTCCAGGCTCCTGGGGTTACCTGGGGTGAGACCAGCTTGATTCCCACAAGGCATCAGGTTGTGCCAGGGCAGATTCTTGGATGTCTGAGTGCTGGAACTTGGCCCTGACCTTTGTGTAAAGACTGTCTTTTCCAAAGAGGTTTTGGTTGCTGCTCCAAAGCTACAACACTGTCAGGTCAGGAAATGGAGATGGAGAAAAACAAAGCAAGAAGACCTCCACCACACACTAAATCACGATCTTTAAATCAAGAGATTTGGAAAACAAACAAAATGACAGTAAGAATTTTTATTCTGTCTTTTGATTTTTAATCTTCTTACTTTCGTGTGTGAGATTATTCTTCCGCTTGAAATGAACCTTAACTGCATGCTTCTCTGATGGAGAGTTGCAATGCATTCATTGCTTGTCCTGACTTTTCTTTCCTTCTTTTTCCCCACTTCACCCCACCTTTTGTGTTGCAAGACCTACACCGGAGCTAGAAAACATGTCTGGAGAAGATGATAGAAACCCCTCGAACAGAACTACTTCTCACATCTTGTGTTTTCTGATTATTTCTAAATGTAAAATTATCTTGGTTGCAAAAGTTTTATACCTCAGTGTAATTGCATAATCAACCATTTTCTAATTGCTAGGAAAAGCATTAGCTCAAACAGAGCTTTCTGGAACCTAGTGTTGTAATTAGATTTAGAGCCTTTCACTATATCTTAAAAATATTTTTCAAGCATTCAAAGCACTTAAACTAATTAAAAATCATTCTCCTTTCTTTATGCAGTTTCTGTTAACTGCACGGTGACGGAAATTATTCAGTAATTACAATAAATATAAGCTTAATACACACACATATATCATTGCAATTAACTGTCCACAGAACTAGAAATAATATATCTTCCTTCTAATTCTCCTTCAAATTCATGGGTCCAGGAGTTGTCCCTTGCTCGAGACCCTGCATCTCTCACAATTTACCCCTACCAGCAGACAGCACCCAATTCACAGCTCTGATTTAATGCTGGGAGGGGTTTGTCCTCTGGTCGCAGGAGGAGCCAGGCTCTTCATGTGCATGGTCAGCCAGTCTTGCTTGGCCTGTGCTGCTGCCTGCAGTATTGCAGCCCATACATCAGGTGTCTTCACCCTGGCTGTGGATCATGGAGCCTGAAGCACCTCTCCACCACCAATGACATGGAAGCTGAGAGTCAGGTCCTCTTGACACAGCTTGATGGGACCAGCATCTTCTTGCAGGACACCTCCATGGAGGTGTTGTTGACCTTGGTGGGAGTGTGAGCAGGAGACAAGCTCCGAGAAGTCCAGGCAAGGAAACCAAAGGTGAACTTCACTGTGCTAATGTGCTTCAGCTGAAGGCCTGGTTTTGTGGGGACTTGGGCTTTGTCCTAAGACGAGTGATGTTGAAAGAGAGGGTTAAAGTATCCCTCTCCTGTGAGAGGATAAAGCAGTTTCTTTCCGGCCAGGGATGGAAGATATGGTCGGATGTAGGCTGCCTACGTGCTCTTATAAGTGTGAAACCCCACAGCAAAGGGTTTAAGATGCTCTTGGACCACCATACTTATGCTGGTCTGGTGGGCCCATGTTGTCTCACCATGAACAGGAGCAGCTGGAGAGCTTGTGAAGAAGTGAGTGTTACGATGGCCCCTGCAGAGCAACTCAAACAAGAGGTATGGGATAAATGCAGATCAGGAAACGGGCATCTCAAGCCCTTCACCTATCTGAGCTGCAGTCTCCAGCTCCAGCGTGTCTGTCTGAGATAGCCTGTAGCAATATCAACCTTTGTCTGATAGAACAGAAGTGAGGCAGTCAAACACCTTCTGGGCACATTGATTGTTACATCCCAGTCTTTGGTCTGTGTCAGCTGGGTTTGTTTGCTATTTTGCAGTTATGGAAGAAGATCCCATTCTATGGGTGCGTTCCTATCTCCCCATTCCAACATCTCCTGTGACTCTGTCATAGAATGGTTTGGGTTGGAAGGGACCACAACATCTCAAATAATGCATTTGGGTTTTAATTTGATGGAAGGGGAAGGAGAGGGGGCTCCTGATACTTTTATTCAACTGGCTCAAGAGCTCATGTTAACATTTGCTTTTTAAAACACAGCATCAGCCTGCATGTAAAATGAGCTTTGAAGTGTGGAGCTGACAAAGCCCAAGGGAAAGCAGGTCTTTTACTAACAACCGCGCCTCAGGAACCTGATGCTGATGTTTAGTGAAAGTGTTTTCTGTGCGATCAAAAGGCATCGCTGGGCTGAGGCATCCACTGGGCATGACAGGAGGCTTCAGTGCCCATCTGCCCTCCAGCTCCCCCTCTGCACAGTGCATGGAACAGAAGGTGAGATGGGAAAGGACCAGCCTGTGATGATGGTCACTGCTGGGTCTCCATGAACATCTCCCTGTGCACTGGAACTCCTTGTGTGGGACTAGTGACAAGGCAGTTGTTCTGGTTTTTGGTTGCCTGTTTCTGCTTTATGTCTTTTTGGGGTTGTTTCGTGGGGGTTTTTTTGGATGGTCACGTTGCTTTTACCATTGAGGTGACTTAGGGCCCAAGGCTGCCCTTGGATTTCAGTGGCATGTTGGCTTCTGGTTCTTCAAACGGGTGACTTGAAGAAGCCACGTTAGTGTGTTATACATGTGTACCTCTGCAGCTTCATTTTCAATGTATTTATACAATAGCAGGTGGATCCATTCCTGTCTTTAATCTGCCTTGCACAAATGGAGAATTATCTGGGAGATATGGGCCTGCAGCTCTCTTCTCCCTCTCATTCCACCAGTGCTATGCATCCTTGTTCCCATGTGCTTCCTTTGCTTGACAGGGCCCCAAAATACATCAGTACACTGATCGTACTGTGCTGAGCAGAAAGCCCCATCTCCTGCAGATGGCTATTCCTGTAAGTAGGGCTGGAAGCAGCAGACTGCTAGAGAATGGTCACAGACCTTGATGGTTTGGGTCTTCAAATCAAATCCTGCTGAGGGTGACAGTGATATGACAAGAACATCATGGCCATTCTCGCTATGAAGCCATGGGCTGGTCTCAAAAAGGTCTTGTACGTGATGGTTATAATGTTCTCCCCAGTGATGGTGTGGGTCTGAAATGATGTCAATAACTGCAATAGAAACGCTGTTGACTGACTAAGTCTTCCCTGTGAGTCTGCAGTTATGATGATGAGGAAGAGCTGGACCCCTGGATTAAAGGCAGTGGTGGACCACAACAGTGTGGTTCATCTTGCTGATGAGGCAGGGGCCAGCAGTGTAGCTGGTTTGGCTTTAGCTGGTATCTCTGTATCTAAAGGGAAAACAGTATAAGGAGCAAATGTGCTTGCCAAGACCCAGGACAGCGTGAACAGTTTAGATTTCTTCCTGCCAAGTAGAAAGTTACAAGTCCATGGGATCTCCACAAAGCAAACAGCCAGAGCAAGCAGGAGATGTGGGACCTAACTGAGAAAGTTAGGGCTGTTCAGCCTGGAGAAGAGAAGCTGTGTGGAGACCTCAGGGCAGCTTCCAGTGTCTGAAGGGGGCTACAGGGATGCTGGGGAGGGACTCTTCATCAGGGACTGTAGTGACAGGACAAGGGGTGATGGGTTCAAACTGAAACAGGGGAAGTTCAGGTTAGATTTAAGGAAGAAGTTCTTTACTGTGAGGGTGCTGAGGCGCTGGCACAGGGTGCCCAGAGAAGCTGTGGCTGCCCCATCCCTGGCAGTGTTCAAGGCCAGGTTGGACGGGGCTTGGAGCACCCTGGTCCAGTGGCAGGTGCCCCTGCCCATGGCAGGAGGTTGGAACTGGATGATCCTTTCCAACCCAAACCATCCTATGATTCAGGGCAATAGAAATGTGTGATGCAGAGATGGGATTGAGAGCAGGCAGAGCAGAACTTGATCAGCCCTAAGGGGGAAAGGGCTGGTCGGTGTCTTGCTATGTCAGCTGAAAGCAGGAGAGAGGTCGAGCACATGTAACACAGATGGGTGTTTTGTTAGATTATTCTGAAGGTGAACTTTGAATGTGAGATGTGCCCACTAAGGAGATGGCTATATTTATATAGGGGTCAGGTACATATTGTTTGGGTGAGTAAGAGCCTTTGTTCCGAGTCCCGCTGCTGAAGCCCACGTGGAGCTTTGACTCTGCAGAGCTTCCTTTTCCTTTGTTGCTGTGTATAGGAAAGCCTGACTTCACCAGCTGCATCCCGCTAGCCCAAGGACCAGCAGCAGTAGCCATCAGATCTGCTCACCTCTCCAGCCAACCCCTTTCATTGACTGCAGTGAAGACCTGGCCTTTAAGCAACCTGCTCTAGTGTGAGGTGTCCCTGCCTTTGGCAGGGGGTTGGAACTGGATGAGCTTGAAGGTCCCTTCCAACCCAAACCATTCTATGATTCCATGATTTATTTTGCCATAAAGGTGCTGGGAGGAAGAGCAGCCTCATCCCTGCTGTTGTAGGCTCTGTCGCTTGACAAAGCCAAGGTATGTGTAATGATGCTACCACCCTGCAAAGGAGTACTTAGGAGAGTTCCAGGATCCCCTCCACTTTGGGGTGTAGGCAGGGTTGTAATAGCTTGGTCCCCATCCCCTTCATAGCTCTCTTGCCGCACCAGAGTGCATTCATCCTGGATCCTTGCTGGGCTCTTGGCTGCAGAACTTCTTGTGGAAGAACCAGAAACTTCCACAATCATGGAAGCATCACTGTGGCTCACATGGTATGTGTGTCTTTTGGGGGCTTTGCAAGGAAGAAGCCCTCTGTGTCATATACATGCTTATGGAGATTCAAAGGCAAGCGTTGCTGGTGAAGCCTTGAGTTGAGCTTGCACATGTTGGGGTGGCAGTGGTGGGTGCATTGTGGTGAGGTGGTCCCCATCCCTCCCTATCCTTTGGCATGGCAGGTTATTAATATTAGCAGAAATAGGCCTTTCCACATTGTTCTGCCATGGTTAATATGGTGATCGCAGCCTGTGGCGCTGGGGATGATTTGTGATTGAATATCCATTAGGGATTTATGGGCTTTGGGGCTGGATTGCTGGGATGTGCATTACCAGAATACTTGAAACGCTTCCACTGCAGAAGAGACCATGTGGGAAAGGAGCACTCACTGTTCTCATACGCAGGCGGTTCCCATTGAGCCTCCGTTACTGGCAGTGAGCACATCCAAGCCATAAAACATTATATGGGATGCAGAGTGCCAATGGAGCAGGAGCTGTGTGCTGGATGATGATGGGGAGCAAACCACGGCTCCTTGGTGTGTGATGCTGGTAGGTTTCAGGTTGGTTGGAGGGGGAAAAGGTATTTTTTGCTGCTTTTCCTTGTGCCCTGCAAGCACCTCTCATACTAGTGCATCGAGCCCGAAGGGGCAGAAGGCAAGATGTTGTTGAAGCTTAAAGAGCCAAGAGCTGAGCCCTCCCATCCCTTTGGAGGGTTTTGACCTCCTTTTTACTTAAAGTGAATGAATAAGGAAGGAAACAGCTTGCTGAGGGGGTTGCCAGCAGGTTTTTCTTGGGAATCATTCACTCACCAGGTTGTTGGCTCCTTTTGTGGCTGTGCTGACCCACAGCTCAGTGGCTGGACCTATAGGAGCCACACAGCCAAAACCAGCCCCAAATTACCCTCAAGAAATGACCTTTTTTACCCAGCCATGGTGAGCTTATCTCAGGGGAGAGCAGACCCTGCAAGGAAAGTGGTGATGGGTGGGAATGTCAGTGGAAAAGCACAGCGAGTTCCAGGAGAGCAGGTTTTCCATCCCATCTTACTGGAGCATTGCAAGCTTTGAGCAAAGATCCTGGCTTCTGTGGTCCAAGTGGGGAGGGTGAGCTGCTCCAGGGTGTTCAGCATTGCTCTGAACGAGACCTAAAATCCTGTGGGAGACAGCTCCCACCTTGCTCCCATCCCTCAGCCACGCTTCCAGTCTCCATCGGCTGCTAAAATCTGATTTTCTCAGTAGGGACTGGAAAATCACCCCTGGGATGTCCCATTCATCCCCTGCAGCCCAGGCAGAGTTTGAACTTTGCAGAGCATCCTTGCAGGGCTCTGGGATAGTGTTACCCAGTGAACCAGTCAGGAGTGATGGGATGTGATTGACAAGGGGGTTCAGTGCAGCTAAGGAGGGCAGGGACATGCGAGGGTCTGCAGAGGAGGTGGGGTGAGCTCAGTGCTGAAATCCCCTTCAGTTTTGGCCCTTTCCCAGCTCCAAGCCCCTCTAAGCTCCTGTCCAAAAGTCCAGCTGTAAAACCATGGGCACAAAGATGCTCTGTGCACTGGAGCATCACCAGGGCTCACACATGCTGCCAATAGTAAATAATTAGTGCGCTGCCAGCAGGAAAGTCCATGATTTAAACATCCACACTGGACACATTGAGAAGAGCAGCCCTGCTTCCCCCTGCCACCTCCCCTGGCTTTATTCCCTTTTGCTATTTCATCTTTTGCTATTTGATGTTTTCATTCCACTTGTGAAGCAGGAGCTGTCGAGCAGGTTGTAAATGATGCTCAGGCAGGTTGTATGTGATGCTCAAGCAGGTTGTAAATGATGCTCAAGCAGGTTGTATATGATGCTCAAGCAGGTTGTAAATGATGCTCCAGCATGGAGCAGTCCAGCAACAGCACCCAGGCAGTGTGATGAGCTGGTTGGTACTCAGCACACCTCCCTGCTGCCACCTTGTCTCATTGCATCAAGGTAAAACAACTCAGAGGGGAATGTTTCTGAGTGCCGGGGCATCAGGAGGAGAGGCGAAGGGGGTTCATGCTGGCCTGGCTCGGGTTACTTATGTGCTTATGGTCTATTTTGAGGCTCTGTCCACATGGCATTAAGCAGCCGCTGACCCAGGGAAAGGACCAGCTTCAAAACAAGAGTCTGGTATGTAACGACCCAGGGAAGCACTGGGTTTCCCTTGGCTCCGAGCAGAGCTGCAGCACACTTATCCCCCCTTTGGGCCCATCCTCTCTTGGCTTGTGCCATTCCCACAGTGAGAATTGACCTTCTTATTTAATTCTTCCCATTGGGAAGGATTGGAGGCAAAGATGCCCCAGGATGTGAGGACAGGGTACTTCATAGGGTGCAATGTGCTGGCGGTGATGGGGATGTGGATGAGCAAGCAGGGAGACACATCCATCACTAGTGCTGGCAAAACTGCTCACCCGCCTGCCTCTCCTCTGCTCTCCCCCTCCCCAAGAAAGCTCATTTGCAGGCAGCTTAGTTTGCCTAAGAGCATTAGAGGTGCATTTGGTGGACATTAGCAGCTCGAGCAGCACCGGGAGCATGTGGCCGATTAGCGCTGCATTTGGGGCAGGAATACTCACTGTGTGTTTCAGGAATGCCAAGGTGAGGTCTGGGGGGACAGGATGGGTGCCAGGGGGGTCAGCTCGCATGGTTCAGGTGCTTAAATACACCACTGGGTGCTGATGTTGGGTGGCATGAGAGTAAGCCATGTGCTTTTCCCTTTTGCAGGGGAAGTGTGTGTTGTCCCCCTGGCTTTCCACTTCAGCTTTCAGATGGTATTTCAACTTTGAATACCATCTCACTTTATAATCCATAGACTTCAGCAAAGATGAGGATGCGCAGGGATGCTCATATGGGATGCAGGCGCTGGTACATTTGGGGTCACCGTATCCCTCCGCTTACCAGTGATGGGATTCTTGGAGCAAGCCTGGGAAGAAGAACACCCTCACCACCGTGTTTCCCTTTCCCTCCCTTACAGCCTCGCTGTCCGCTGGGATTTATGGAGGTGCTGAGGAGCAGCTCTGAGCCCCGCAGCCCCCACCAGCTCGCCCCATAAAGCAGCGCCCGGCCTCCTCGCCTCGTCTCCCCCAGCATCCCGACCCTCCGACTCAACCATTCAAGGCTCCTGTGCATGGATCGCCCCAGCGAGGCGCCGCTGCCGGACGCCGCCGACGCCGCTCCGTAGGCTCCCGGCTCCCAGTGCCACCCCCAAGTACTCCACATACCCCGATGGGGTAACGTGACGGGGGTCACCCTCCCGCCACCTCCAACACCCCCCCCATATGCAGAGGCCTTTCTAGAGCGCCCGGGAGCGCGCGGTAGCCGCTCGCCGTCGCACACGCAACCGAGGACGCCGACACTACAGCAAAGGGATTCTTGGTTTTGGTTTGGTTTTGGGGTTTTTAATTATTATTATTATTATTATTATTATCATTAATATTATTTTTTGTTGCCCGTCTGGCTTTTCCCCCCCTTCCCACCCCGCGGAGCTTGCGGTGTTGTTGAGGAAGCCGGCGCGCTCCCAAGAGCTGGGATTATTTGCACAACGTCTGTATATTGAGTTCTCGATCCTGTTTTGGGGTTCTTTTTGAAGTGCAGAGGGGTCATTGGGGCTTTTTTGTTTCCCCCCCACACCTCCACGCCACGCTTTCTCTTGGGTTTTTTGCCCCCACCACCATCAGCATCACCTCACCCTCCTCCTGTCCCAGCATGGCTCGGATGAACCGCCCTGCGCCGGTGGAGGTCTGCTACAAAAACATGAGGTTCCTCATCACACACAACCCCACCAATGCCACGCTCAACACCTTCTTGGAGGTAAGGAGAGGAGGATGGAAGTGCGGGACTGGGGCTCTGCTGTGTGTTTTGAGGCTAAAATCCGAGGTTGAGATGCAACAGGGATCAACCCTATGTAGGATGAGGCAGTGGTACATCCCCTTTGGTACCATGGACTCTGATGGCATCCCAGGGTGGTGGGTCCAATCACCACTGGTGGTAGGATCTTTTGGAGGACCCCAAGTGGGGTGTTTGGATGTGGTAGAGATGAAGCAGTTTCCCCATTCCTGTTGCATCCCCTGCCAGCTCCACCACATCACATCAAGGGGCTTTGCTGTGATGCATGAGGATGCACACAACCTCCCCTGCATCTCCTGGCACCTCAATAAGGACTTCTCATCCCAAATATCTTAATGTCTTTCAATGCTCAGAGTGTGTTGGGTGGTTTAGAAGGAGCTGGAGGGCTCAATGCTGCATGAGCCAGCAGTGGTGCCTGGCCTGGAAGCACTGGCTGCAGCAGGGAGCTAGGGGAGGAATAGTGGATGCATGTGCATGGTCCAAGGTAAAAGGCTTCAAATTGCTCCTCTTATCAATGCCTGGAAGAAACACCATGTCCTGCAGGCTCAGTCAAGCCAGCACAAGCAGCTCCTGCTCATGAGGAGTCGTTTTGGAATGCTGTGTATTCCCAGCAGGACCTGAGGCTGCACATGCGCCTGGGGAAGGATATTTGCCTTAGACCTAAACCACGTTGAGGTCCAGTGTGCTGGCACCAGTGGCATCCTCTGAGTTCAAGGAAACCCCCTCAATGCACACCCAAAAACCCATGTGTGAGCACCACCAACTCAGAGAAGGTGGTTGCAGTTTGGGGACAGCCACCCCATACCCTGCACACTGTGCACAAGGCAATGGGGACACCACCAGTGGGAATGGGGAGCAGTTCCCTTCCCTCCAGCATGTTGGATTTTAGGCTGAGCTGCCGAGCATGTGGGGCTTTGTCTGGCAAATGCATATGGGGAATGAAGGAGATGGATCACTGAAGGGGATGATCTCACATGTGCCTGGCGAGGCCGGTGTGCCGGCACGTAATCCAGGGGCAATCCTCGCAGCGGGTGACAAGCCAGGCTGGAAGCAGCCCAGATCCCACACCCCAGCCTGCAGCGCTTTGGAATGGTGATGGGATATGGCAGCGAGGTTGAGAAGGAGCCCCTGAGCAGTGTGCAAGATGCAGAGTGTAGTTGGTGGGATGCACTATAACCCCCCCAGCCACCTCCATGCATTCTGCAGCAGGAGTTGCCACCTCCCTGGACACTCTTTTGGGGTACTTGAGCCCGTATCAGGGATGTTTCTTGGCATGCAGTGTAAAGTCCTTGGTGGTGTGGCTGTCAGGGCTTACAAATAGATGGCTCTGTTGGCACTCATGACTCCAAGGAGTTGTGAAGGGGCTGAGTGAAGATCCTACATGGATTTGGTGCTCTGAGATTTCACGTTTCCTTGTGTCTCCCAGGCTGGATGGACCACGGTGGGGGGTTGCTTAGTGTCCAGAGATGGGGCACGGTGCTGTTGTATTAGGGACTATGGTGGTCCTGTGGTGATAGCAGGGTTTTGGATGTGTTTGGGTTAACTGGGGTGCAACTGGCAGGGTTTTTAGACCCCTCTTTCTCCTTCCCTCCCAAGGACCTGAAGAAATACGGTGCCACCACGGTTGTGCGAGTGTGCGAAGTGACCTATGACAAGACCCCCCTGGAGAAGGATGGCATCACCGTCATGGTAGGTGGGCAGCAGGATAGGTGCAGGGTGGGTTGCTTTTAAATACCCCCATCCCTCATGTCTGCCAACACCTTGCATGTCACATAGACCGAAGCAGCATCGCGCTTACCCAGGAGGAGGGTTTGAAGCCCAAATTCATCCTCGGGGCAACGCAGATGAGCTCTGAGATGGGGCTGGTGCTATAGAAAAAGCAAGCGCTGCCTACACACCGAAACTGTGACTCATGTGGTTGAGTCGGCAGCTGCCTCCCCTGCCTGTCGCTCGGGCTCTAAAGCATCCAGGGGCTGAGAGCGCCTGATCCCACTTGGAAGCTGCGCTTGGTTCCTGTTACCTGCAGCGTTGTCTTACCCAGGGTGGGGTGTGGGGGCTTTTTGCTCTTCCAGCAGCCAGTGCAGCTCATGGGGATGAAAGGCAGCAGGCAGCAAGCAGGGAAAGGCAAAGAGGCAGAGCAGGCAGCTGCCTGGGCTGCATCCCGGCTGATAAGTAATTGGAGATGATGTCAGGCGTGATTGCCCTGCCAAGGAGCTCGGCTCCAGCTGGAAAGGGAGGCTTTGCTCATTTAGGGAAGGGTTTGGAAGTGCCTCGTGTCTCCTGGGGTGGTCCTTTGTGCGTAGGCCCTCTCTCTATAGCTCTCTCTGTATAATGTATATCCTATAGAGTTAGCTAGGTATATCCTCTGCGATGTAGATAGTAGATCCTATGTCCCTCCAGATAGAGTTCCTTCAGATGCATAACTCTCTAGATATAAATGCTATGTCTCTGTAGGGTATATCTTACAGAGAAAGATAGCTGTATCCTACATATGGAATCTGTATGTAGGGTATCATATCTGCTCACTTACACACCAAATTCTGCCTTTTATCCTGGAGTCCTCCAGTCTCCGTTTCTCTATCTAGGCTATACTTACCTCTTTAAATATCTATATATAGAGATCTATATCTAGGGTATTTTTTTGGTAGGGAGATATCAATATCCTAGATACAGAAATTGTATAAGACACTATGGAAACTATATAGCTTCTATATGTATTTCTATAACTTTATATATATAGAAACTATATGAGTTATATATAGAGATATCTATATCCTATATATCTATGGATAGATGTACCTATGCAGATAGAAAGATATCTCTACATATACCTATATCAAATACATAGACTATGTCTATATATCCTACCCCTTTCTTTGGGGAACAGACACAAGTTAGTTGAGGTCTGAGTCCGGTGTAGTGTGCCTGGGTGCCAGCATCCACAGCCACGGTGCCCACACTTACAGTGGTCCCATCCTGCTCCATGGATGTTTTGGACACCTCTGCTTTTGGCTCCTATGTGTGCCACAGGGGATCCCAAGCAATCTCTAGAGCTGATGGCAGTTACTAAGTTGTGCCAGATGCAGGTGATCCATGCCATGAACATCTGCTTGGGAACTCTTCCAGGTCAGAGATGGTACAGAAAGTCTGTAGGAGGACTAATAGTGTATGGGTTTCACTGTAGGAAGGTTTATGGTGCAGGATGGATGTACCAGTAGTGCTTGATATCCTCATCAGTGACACAGACAGTGGGATTGAGTGCACCCTCAGCAAGTTTGCAGGTGACACCAAGCTGAGTGGTGTGGTTGGTACGCTAGAGGGAAGGGATGCAATCCAAAGGGGCCTGGACACGCTGGAAGAGGGAACCTCCATGTGAACCTCATGAAATTCAACAAGGCCAAGTGCAAGGTTCTGTACTTGGGCCAGAGCAGTCCCCAGTATCAGTGGAGACTGGGTGATAAATACATTGAGAGCACCCCTGCAGAGAAGGATTTGGGGGTACTGATGGCATGAAACACATGATGTGAGCCAGCAGTGTGCACTCACAGCCCATAAAGCCAACTGTATCCAGAGCAGCATTGAAAGGAGTGTGACCACCAGGTCAAGGGAGGTGATTCTCCCTCTGTACTATTCCACCT
>JANHGB010037451.1:0-19986 GCA_026283785.1 Coracopsis vasa
CTCACACGGTCGACCGAATAAAAACCCCAGTGGGTGAATATGCACACAGTGGTGTAGCGGGGGAGAGATCGCCCTCCTCTCGGAGCAGCGCTTCTGCCGTGCTGGGCGCCGGCAAGGGCTGCGAGGAGGGGTCGGGGCTGTGGGGGTGGGGAAGCCTGGGTGTGTGGGGGGCAGAATCCTCTCTGATAGCTCTTTGAGGTGTCACAGCAGATTCTGTGTGCACCAAAGGTAACGTTTGTGCCCTGGCTCCCAGCGCTGGGATCTCAAACTGCGTCCACACTGGGCTCTCATCTATTAGGGGTCTGTCAGAGCACCAGAAGTAAGACTTAGTGCTGTGACACAAAAGGAAGGATTGAAAGACCTGACTGGTTTGGTATGGAAAAGAGAAAGCTGACAGCGAGATTGAACACGGAAAAGGTTCTTGCAAAGAGGATTGTGAGCAATTGTTTCTCATGTCCCTCAAGGGCAAGATAAAAAGTAATCCATTTAGTTCTCAAGAAAAAAAAATAGCTTAAATGTTAGAAAGCACTTGCAAAGAGTAAGGAGAATTTAGTCTACAAATGCATTGTGGAGACGAGGTTGTGGAATCCCACAGAGGGAGTTTTTTAAGCACCAATGAGACGATTGACAAGGAGAATCTGGGAGCACTTGCTTCTTTAGCTGCAGAGCTGCTCTTCAGGCAGAAATAATACAAACTACAGAAATGCCTTAAACACTGCTTTGTCAGTCAGTGTCACATACTGCAGAGGTGCAGGAAAGGTGTATGGGTGACCCAGGCAAACGAGTCATCCATGCATTCAGCAGCTGCCCTCTGCCCAGGTATCCACAGGCAGCCCCTTATCAGGCAGATGCAGCAAGGACACACTGGCTGCCAGAAAACCCATTCCAACACTTCTGCATGTACAGAAAGAAGTAAGGGACACATGGCAAAAACCTTCACCCGTGGAAAAGCATAAATGTAGACTTCTTGAAATGTGTCAGTACAGATCAGAAAAGTTATTGAAGGCAAATTATTCCTTTTTTATATATATACTTTCTTCATCTTCTTTTCTTTTACACTCCTGTCAGATTTTTTCCAAGGTTAATAACACTGTCCCGTATGGTCCAGCATGAGATGAAAGTCTTGTCTTATATGTTTAAAATGGCTCTCTCTCCATTTCTTTACTCTCTTTCATCTCTGACAGCCAGTCTCTTTTGATGGGTGAATCCTTCCTCTGCTGCAAAACGGAGTACGTTCTTGTTAGCACACCAACAATTTCAAAATCAAACATCGTTTTAAAATCATGTTTCTCAGTAGGTGCTAGCCTCATCAATTTAATTCTAGGTAGAGGAAAAAAACAGCTGAAATACTTAAATTTTTAGTGTACTCCAGATTTTCCAGGTGTCTTTGGGGTTTGTTTTTGTAGGAGAAAAAAAAGGGAGTTGGAATTTTTTTCTATAAATACATGGAACATTTACAGTTTAATTCCTTAAAGATGCAAAGGCAGCCCACAATAAGCATATGAGAGGTTTCCACTGAAATATTATCAAGGAACATGTGATCTTGTTATTGTGACAGGTTTCTTCTCCCTGTTATTCTTGATTAGCACTCTTTCAGTTAGTGACCTGCCTTTATGTCCTGCACATCCCTGATCACATGAAGCCAAAGTTCACATGGCCTTGCATCATGTGTCTTATTTTCACGAGCATTAACTGAATGTTAGACATCTCAAAATCGGAGTGGCAACAATATTCTCCATGTACTTTGCCTGGTTATAAATAGCTACAGTAAGTGGGAAACAAAGGTGAATTTGGTTTTAACCTTGCCACTTCATTTATTTTTAATAATCATAATGATAAACACATTTGCTCTTTACACCTCTGTCCAATGCATTGCACTGAATGCTGTAAGTTGTCTCATCCATAACCTGTTTGCATTATGTAAGAAAAAGAAAGTTTCTTAAGCAGTGGAGGATTCTCTTAGGTTTTTTTTTCTGTCTTTGTCCAAAATATGTGAGCTTAAACCAGAAAGGGTTGTCTTTGTCTTTGCAGCCAGCCTTACATGCTCCTCTCTTTAGTTGTCACTCTGGTACTATGGCAGTATGTTAGGACAGGGGATGCCATCTCTCCTCATCATCTGATGGAACCAACTTGCAGTAGGTTGACATTTTGTGGGGGAAACAAAGGGGGAAATCTACAGACTTTGGAGACAATGGATACAGATTTGGAGATAAGAATGATAAGTTTGGAGAATTATGTGAAACCCTGTATTTGGAAAGTTCAGTTCAGCTTGAAATCCTTGAAGTGATTTAACATTTATGGACCAGCTCCTTTGAATAGTCAATTCAAAAGATTGCTGTTACACATCCATGGAACTGCTTACTGGAGTAAACATGAAGAGAACGATAATACTGGTGAGAGTAAGCTAATGTCATTGAACAACTGGTGCCCTAATGAAGACCTTGCGTTATTTCTGTATCTGAATGAAAATGCGTTTTGAAATCAGCCAGTTTGATAGTTTCAAACAGTTATTTGTCAGGGCTATGAAAACCTTTTTATTCTAAATCTTTAAGGGATAAATAATCTGTGGAAACTGTGATCTGTGGCATGGCATGTCTAATGAGAAGAGAGGAAAATACCCCTTCTGATACAGCCAATCTATGCCAGCTGGAATCCTTCCTGATAGCCCTATGATAACAACTTCTTCTATAAGGTTACACTTTCCTTTTTCTAAATTGCAGATTGATAGATCTTAGTCTGGGGCACTGCTGTTCCATATAAACTGGCAGCCCCAGCAAGCCAGACAGCTCCAGAATTAACTCCTCTGTGATTCCTGAAGGCTTTGAGAAATTATGAGAGTTTGAAACGTGTATTGATCTACCAGTGTTGTTTAAATAGCTTTCTAATCACTGGCATAAAAGTTTGTTAAGCTTTTTAAAAGTGAAAAGCAGTGAAATTTCTGCCTTGTGCATTCATCTAAACCAGCATTTCTGAAGAGTGGCTGTCAGTCATGTCATATGACCACCATGAAAAATATATACTCAGCACTCTGCTGTATCTTAATTTTAATCAACAAAACCATGGCTGTGAATTTTCTGAGCCTTTTGCTTATTAATAAAAAAAAAAGTGTGAAATCTGCTGGTCTAAACTGTTGGTACAGCAACGTATAATCCAGCTGGACCTGTTTTCTAGCAGCCTTGAGAATTTGGGATGTCCCATTGCATTTACTCTTATTCATTTCCAGTCTTCTACATCCTCACACTGACACGCATGAGGTCACACCTGTAAGGTGGGGTATAAGGTCACACCCATAACCACTTGTGATTATCCACCCCTGGGGGTGGGTAAGTGAACTGGTAGTATTTGATAGGCATAAGACTTCACCTGTAGATGGTAGGATTATAATGTCTTCCATGCAGTTTAACTGAAGAAACTTCTGCTGTTTTTAGCAGCGATGACACTAAACCAAATGCAGATAAAGTGGACACCTTTATCTCATTCCCTCTGGAATGAGACTTCAAACTGAATCCATTCAATCTTACTAAAGTGGGAGGTATCTCTTATTCCCTTTTAATCCAGCTTTGTAAAACACTCAAATCCCATTGTGCCCTTGATCATAAATCAGCATTGCTATTCCTAGTTAATTAAAGATTTTTCCAGCATCGAATGTCAAGAACCTAGATATAATCATCATTGAAGCTTGAAATGTGTGCTGCTTTTAAAGACATCTTGTATTATCACATGCATAGCACACTATTGTAAAAACTGCTTTATCAGTATAAGCTTAAGTGGAAAATAAAGGCTCTAATCTTCTTGATAGCGTTTTTTGTTAGGTTATAGCCTGCAATCTTACTAAGAAAAGAGATTTGTCTATGAACTGCCAAGTATGATTCTTGCGTTTTATCGCTTGCTGCTTTATTTGCACAGGCTACTGTCGAGAGCTGATTCCATGCGTCAACTTAGGTCTTTTCAAGTCTTGGTTTGTCTTATTTCATTTTGTTGCCTTTTTTTTTTTTTCAAAGAGTTTTAGCGTCAAAGTAATTGTGGAGAAACAACTGATGTGGCTTCCTCCAAAGCGTTCTCCTTTCCCAGCTTGCTGCCCTTCCCATCCTTCCCTGGTCTTCCCACACATGGCAACTTTGGGCTGCAGAGCTGAAAAGCCTCGTCCTTGCTCTCTCTGCCTGCGCCCAACGGGATATTAGTGCCTTGGTTGCTGAAAACATATCCAGGCTCTGCATCTCGTGACAAGAACTAACTTTGCTTTGCAGTTCATAAAGAGTCCTTCTGTGTTTTCTCGCAGTGCTTTTCCATATCTGAAATCTAAATAAATGGCTAGAGAGAGGTTTTGTCAGGCATTTTTCTGAGGTGATTAAAGCCACATGAGATCCGCTTGACCCTGTTGGCATTATTGTTAAACTGTACTAAGTTGTGTATTAATTTGGGGATCAAATAAGAAGAAAACTGAACCAAAAGCAAAAGAATCCCCTTGGTTGAGATTGCATATATGTCAAAAGTGTGATGTGGAGAACAGGGTGCTTATCTTACCTGTGTTGCCTGAGTAGATAAACTGAAAAGCTTGTTTGTTTTATCATGTTCTGTTTGTCTCATCATCTCTCAAATTATCTTTCTTTAACCTATTTTAATTTATCACCATTTAGGTGTGTCAAAAACTGCTTCGATCCTTTTTAGCCTTGGAATACATATTCAAGGCTCTTTAGGTCCCATTTTGTTTACATCTTTGTGTAGTTTGTAGAAATGTGTTGGTTCCCCTTTATTCAGCTTTAAAACTTGTTACTAACATGGGTTGTACTTTGTGGGTGAGTGGCCTCTCTTGGCTCCGTCTGCTAATGCTTCTCTCACATGTCTGGCCTGGAGCACTCAGCCTTTGTCAGGGGAGCATCATATGAGCCTCCTGCTCCCTCCCAGTTCCATTCTCAGTGCCTGCTTTGCCCATCTCCTTGTACAGAGCCAGGCCCATTTGTCACAACCCTGCCACCTTGTCTGGAACAAGGATATCAGTGTCTGGCCTTAAAAGTGACTGTTATTTATTAGACTCAGAGCGTGTCGGAGAAAATGGTTCTTAAAATAGTAAACGGGCCGCACATGTGACCCATTTACTATTTTTCATAGAAAGACCAAGAAGCCTGGTCTCCCTAAGCTGCTTCTCAGCAAAGCTTGTCTCAGTTTCTGCTCAGTTTTGTTCAACTCCCAGAGTGGCCACGGGCAACTGAACTTCTCAGTGAACAAGGCACTTTTTAGTTGGCATCTGTGTCTTTCAGTGGGTAATCCCCAGCTTTGGTAAAGCAAGACCTGCAGTTTGCTGCAGGTGGGTGAAGTATCCAAAGAGCTAACAGCTTCTCCATTGCCTCTCACTTCTGTCTCTGCAACTTTTTGAGTAACCCCTGCTAAACTAAAATGCTGTAGATGATGTTGCCCTTCTCTATAGGGTAGGTAACCCTTACCAAGCAATGCTTCAGTGTCTTAGGGGACTGTACAGCAGGTATATACATATTTACGTTTTCATTACAATCTATCTTCACAGTTCTTGCTAACCAAAAGTCTCTAAGAGATTATTTTCCTATCAGTCTTATTCCAATTTCATACGGCTATCTTGTACCGCCAGAGGCCTTTGAAGCTTTTTTTTTTCAGCTATGTATATTTGCAAATGCAGTGTATATTATAATCCCCAAGCCCACAGTGCTGATAGACAGCCAGAAAAACATAAACACCATTGGGAGAGTAAAGGGTAGTCAAAAGTGCCTCCCCATTAGGAAGGTCATGGCCATCACATTTGTCATCCAATCCTCTATTTTTTTTCACCTGTAGAAGTTTTTCCAGTCTTTTTGATAAGAGTTTTTAAACTGGGATGGTGCAGCCACCTTCGGAAATTTCTGTAAGTAGCCTGTTACGTAGTGTAAGTGAGCTTTTGAAGACACTTTCAACCACCTTCCCAATGCATGCTGGCTGTCTGAGATCCTGGGAAGGTCTGGGGCTGCCCTTTGATTCATTTCATAGAATCATAGAATGGTTTGGGTTGGAAAGGACCTTAAGACCATCTAGTTCCAACCCTCTGCCATGGGCACGGGCACCTCACACCAGACCGGGTTGGTCAAGGCCCTGTGCAACCTGGACTTGAAAAAAAAAAAAAAAAGATATTTTAATAATACACTTATTAATTTTAATTACTTAAAATAATTTTTTTTTCATAGGTCATCAAAATGCAAATTTTGAAAGTTTGTCCAGGCTGGGTAGCCAGAAAGAAAAAATCAGTTTGTGAAGATGCCCAGGAGTAAATATGGTATTTTGTCTCTGTGAGACAGGTGGTGTAAAGCCTGCTGATTTTAATGAAATCATCAAGCTTTAGAAGGCTTGTGAATCTGGACGTTAAAAGGTAATATTCTATTAAATAGGATACCTGCTTCTCCTTTTTTCTCCTCCTGTTCTGAGTTAAGCAGATTTAATAGAAGCATATTAGTTCAGTGTACTCAAATTCAGCCAAATGAGTTCCAGAATATGTTTTCTGGGACCCTTTTCCTATTTTATCTAAGTTCTTTTATGGAGTTGATATTGAAATGATGCATTACTCAGGTGTGCAATGTTTACCTAGATGTTTCTGCACATTTTTCTGTATGTATCTGTCTGCTATGCAACATAAACAGCTGCATTAGTATAAAAAATATGTATTTTAAACACCATATCTGGTTTTGTCCTAATATGTTCAGCTGGTTCCCTCTTGTGTGTTGTTTCTGCTTTCCAAATTCAAGAGCATTGCTGGCAAACCCCTAATCCCAGTTGCCAACCAGGCACAAAGCTTGTGTACAGGTTCCCATGCTCAGAGGACTCTGCTGTTGCACCAAGGTGTGTTCTCAGAGCTCACCATCTCTTTGCACCTTCAGTGGAGAAGCCCTGCCTTCACTTCTGCCTATTTTAAATCTTACAGACATTTATATCTCACAGTCTCTCTTCTCTGCCCCAGGTTCCTTAATTAACTGCCTATGGAGTCGTGCTGTCACCTGGCAGCACACAGGACCAGTTTGGAACTGGAAAGTGTCTAACTAAAACTGAGATTTGGGATTCTTTGGGGTTCACATAAGAAATTATGGAGCATCCCTTTGCCATCTGCTCCTTGTTGGAAATAATGCAAATGTAAATGTCAGCTTACGAGCTGTTACCCCTCTAGGCATACAGCCTTTCCTGCCGAGGGGATGTGCCTCCACTGGGACTCGGCTTTCACAGCTGATAGTGTGCTTTCTGTGTCTGCTTCCATCCTGAACTACTTCTGCGTGTTTGTCACATTGGTTTGCAAGACAGTGGCCATGAAATAGGCTTAGAAAAGTCCTGACCCTTCTCTCCCTATTTCTGTCCCCTGCTGTGGCACTTTAACTTGGTATCTCTTTGTTTTGCTGTCACAGCTATTTTGAGGAACCACAGAAAAGGTTATTTTTCATTCCTAATCTAGTCTGTGATCTGGTTTACTGTGTGGCTTTGCAAACAGGTCTACTGCCAAACTGAGGGAGGAAAAGCCATGAGAATGAGCAGTGAGAAGGAACTTAGGCTGGCTTGCTGCCAAAGCCAGCACCTCACAAAAGCGAGCCCTTGCATTCTACAGGACTTACACTTTAAATGCCAAAGTAAATGCTATGATACTTCTATCTGAAGCCAGGTTTGAAGGTACTTACAGGTGATTTCCCCATTGTAAATGGACACCTAAATAGCCAGGGCAGTTTAAACAATGCAGGGCAGCATCTGGCTCCTCCTAGGAGTGAATATCTTGGTTATCTCAGAGCTATTTCCTCTGCCTCACGTCAGCTGGCCAATTGTTCTGTGCCCAGTCCAGGCTGCTGCCGCCGCCGCCTTTATTTATCCTTATATTAAATGTTATACAAGATGCTGGTTATAGGTACAATCTGTTAAATGCATGATCTCAGATGTGTTACCAGCCCTCCCTGTAGAGCCCACATATGGCCCATTGTTAACACAGTGTCAGCCCAGAAACAGCGTGCTTATCTTGCTGCATCTCAGAGATCGGGCAGCTTTTCCCCCCCAGCTTTTGCTGGAGTTCGTGTGTCAGTAGCAGATCATTTGTTTGGGGCTTTGGGGATGAAATTAGTATAGCAATTAGGATGTGGCTGTGGCAAATGTCCACTCATTAGTCTATGTCAACGTGCACTGGATTTATGGCAGTGACAAGAAGTCAAAATAACATGGTAGGGTAGCTCCTTTCAAAGGCAAATTTAACAGGTGCTGTTTGCTTAATCTGAGTCAGAGTCTTAACCTGGGGTTAAATCTTGGGGTATTATTATCTGTAGAACCCCAATGGCATGTTAATAATTCTCACTGCACAAACACTGTGCAGCTGATAAGCAGAAACATGCAGAAAATGTTGTAAATAATATTTAGAATTCGTCTTTCATCTTCTTTCACAGATGATTTCTCAGTTTCTCTAGCACAATCATATGATGAAGCATGTGTCATTTTGACCCTTGAAAGCCTGGAAGAACATTAGCATCTCAAGTTCCTTTCCAAACATTTCAGAAATCCTTCTGCAAACGAACACTGGAGATATCCAAAAGCAGCAACACATCACAGTTTGTCTGATACTATTAGCCGCTGATAAAATAGAGAACTGCAATCTATGTTCAATGCGATAACAGGGTCCTGGATCAAATGTCCACTTATTTTGTATTCATGTCATATTGCTGTGTGGTCAGCTACATTCGATAAATGTTATTGATTGACAACTCATTGAGGTTTGTTTTTCTCAGCTCTTTAATGAAGACAGGATCCTATGGAAATGAGACAGCTGATGCTAAGATTCACCTGGTTCTAAGCTAGATGACTAGGTGCTGTCTATATCCGGTGCAGAAACGCAGGCACCTCTGGTGTCAGCTAGTCTGATGCAGGTGGGATGAATTATCTTCTGGAGATGTGTTTCTCCTCCTCAGAGGGAATCTAGACAACTGGTTTAGACAGATATCTCACAGATACCTCACTTTTATGTGGCTGATATTTGCATATGTTGCATAGGAAATTTGCATATGCTGTTTAGTCTCAAAGGTTAACAGGCATTTCCTTTAGGTGCCTAAAAACCAGTAAGATGGACAAATACGATCAATAAGTTTCCTCTATAAATAAGAAATCCAAAAGCAGAGCTAACAAAATTTATAGACAAGGAGACTCTGTCACAAGCACAGGTGTGTCCAGATCTTGCATTGCTACCAGCTACATTTTATATCACTTCACTGTTTCCGGTGATAGACATGGCACAGCTCTCAACAGGTCTGCAGGTCTTGCTCAGTGGGGAAAAGAAAAGGACCCTGCAGCTGCCATATGGCACTGGCATTTGGGAGCCCCCTTGCACTGCCCTGCTGGAGAACTTCAGTGAAGTTTCTCTGTGCCAGTGTCTCCAGCTACAAAATGCGGTGACTTCCTTTGTATAATGCATTGTGCTCTGTGGCTAACGAGGGCAAGGTAAGAGCTAGATATTAAAATCCCAAAGCAGTTACTGAGCATCTCAAGTGTGTGTGGCAATAATTTCCAGTATGCCTGTGGGCCTGGTTAGCTGGCTGGTACATACTACTTCCTGAAGCTCCTCTTCTTTCTTTGCATCAAAACCAGCATAGTGCAAAGGCTGTATGTTGCAGATGCCCTCTCACTCAGTTTCCCACTGATACCTTGCCTGAATGGTCACCCTTCCATTAACAGTGATGTGGAGTGAAGAGTATTTCCTGATGGAGTCTGCAAGCCCAGCAACTGTGTTTGTAGGTGAATTCCTCTACTGGTGCAAACTGCCACGCTTATTTCCCTAGGAATAATTGTAACCCAATGAGACAAGGTGTTGCTGAGTATGGGTAAGCTGGACTAGCAGCAGCAGTAGGTACCAGAGCTGTCTGCATCCGTGCATTACTGTGATGCTCCAGCACTTCATATTCCCAAAGTGGTTGCGCTGCCCTGTCTGTGATTTACTCACGCTTGGCTCTCTCTGTTGTGCTAGGCAAAGTGTATGTGGCCAAGCTGTGGAATCAGGCAGGGAACTATCTTAGCTGAAGCACTGGTATAGTACAAAAAGGGAAGTGGAAAACAGGGTTGCTTAAATTAACACCACTATCCACAAAGTGCATTGTGTACTGCAGCCCATGCAGTTATTTCCTAGGTCTTTGTTGTCTCCTAGAGCTGACAACTTCTGTTCACTCCCTCTGATAAAGTTTTCAGTTCCTTTAGCTAGACTGTGGTTCCACGTAGATTTTTTAATTTCCCTCTACCAAAGATGTTTGAGATAAATTGCAGCTCCTTTTCACATATGTACTAAAGGGGGCTCAGGGAATGCTCTTCTCAGTTCACGTGTACTGAATCTTTTGTCAGCAGATGCAGAGCATCCCCAAGCAGGATGCACTTTGGGGCAGGAGGTGGAGATGGCTCCTTAAGCAGTAAAAATACTACAGGATTACCTTTCCTACAGCTGCAACAAGGGTCTGGACTCAGGAAGCTCCACACAACACAGAGGCAGCATTATGTGTTTCAGAAAGGGATTTTCTCCTGGCATTAGCTCTTGAGTGTGCTCCAGTGTACGCCCAAAGCTGTCACATCTGTATCAGCTCACTGGCAGCCTGGGAGCAGAGCCTTGCTGCTGACTGTTCCTTGTCCTCATCATCCACTTTGCAGGGAGCATTTCCAGAAAGCTGTTACCCTGGGTTGTATGTCCTGTTTATGCTGATGTTATCACATTAAATAGCATCATCAGAAGTAAACCTGTCTTGGAAGGAGAAGAACCATTTGTGTACAGATTGCTGCTAGACTTTAATACATTCTCAGGTATGATGTTTCGGAAAAGGCTCCACTTGTTATGTTTTTCACAGGCAACTGCAACTCATATTCATTCACAGCCTTCTTGCACTATTTGATTGATTGCAGCTGGATAAAAAGGAAAATGTTTGCTAACTTCTTTTCAGCCAAGTGTGCAACATTATCTCAATTTTAACAGCAAGCATATCTTTAGAGGGCATCTTTTTGTTAGGCAAATGATTATAGATATTGCCCAATCTATAAAAGAGAAGTTTCTGTGTTCTTCTGGTTCTCTTTTACTTTTATGATAATCTGAACATTTGTAAGACATCGTTTAGATGTTCAAAATAGAATCGTATTTTTGGACCGTGACATCAGTTTTTATGCCATTTCACTCTATTTTGAGTTACAATTAAAAGTTCCTTTTTAAACAAACTGTATCTAATTTCTGTGCTAAATCAGACCAGGCAGCAGGGAATGTTTTTACTTTTAACTGGAATGTCATTAGAGTCAAGACATGCAAGTACAATGAGGAATTGTAAGACATCTTTAAAAAAAATTACTGAATTGACTACAAAGTCTTTGTCTGCACTAGAAGTGGGGTTTTTTTGGTAGAGAGATGCCATTAAACTCTCATGAAGAACCACTGCTTGCACCAAAATAAAAGTGATTTCCCACTAAAGCTTGTTCCAGTTTTCTGCACAGAAGCTGCAATACCAAGAGCAATTTTGCCAGCCCAGCAGCATTTGCAAGTATGACTGTGTTGCTTAAGATCTGGGTATTATTGACTCCTCCTTGACATCATTATTCCAGCAAAACTTTTGGACTCAGCTAATGTTGTGATTAGGAGCTTAAACCAACACAATTAATGCAGAACTGATATTCACTTTTCCACATGGAAATAGTATCCAGAAAATATGCAACACACATTTTTTCCTTGTAAAATACTCAGTTTGTTGATACACCAATGTGCCAGTTATTTTTACCAAACTACGTGCTGAGCCTAAATTCCTTCACAATATGCCTTTAAGGGGCCACACATTGCATATAGATGTGCACGTTACGTACAACTTTGCTGTGCTTTCAAACATAATTGTTCTCTGAGAATGAAGCCAATGGCAAAATATGAAGTTCGGAAAAAAATCTTGCTTTTTGAGTTTGCTGGACAAAGAAACAGAGTATGACTAGTACCTCTTTCTGTAACCAGTGCTGCAGTTTCCACGCTCAGCTAGCACAGAGAGCTGAAACTGCATTTAGGTAAAATCCTCCCAATATTGTGTGAATTTCTCAGCCATTGATAATCCAAATCAAAACCTCATCCCGTATGGAAGTATTGTCTTCAGCATGATGCTTAGTCCTCAGGGCCTCCCAAAAAAAGTTAAGTGCTGAATTCCTCCCCCAGATGGTATTAAAGAACTTGAGCATTAGCTGTGATACAGGATGGCTCTAGTATCTGGGACTTTGATGTCTCTGGCACTAGTCTGTGTTGATTAAAGACCGGATATGAGCTAGTTGAGAAGGTACATGACTGTGCTTTCTTAGCTGTAGAAAAAGCCAAATATTCAAAGCCTTAAATTACCATCTTAGATCTCTACCTTTAATACTACCCGTGACTCACAGGGAGGCTCAGAAGGTCACTCAGCAATCTCTTGTGTTACTCAGAGTCTCTGCAGCTTCTGCTGCAGGAAGATATCCCTTTCCACGTCTGTCTTGGAGAGCCATCCTCTGTGGTGGCGCAATACCTGCGCTCAGTCTTGTGCATTACTGATGGCAAGGACCTACCTGTTCCTCTTCTCCACCTGCTGCTTCACTTTACTGGCATTTTTCTTGTTTCAAACCTCTCGTGTCTCATTCCCAGCTTCCCATCCACCTCTCCAGCCCCTTCATCTGTCACACTGCCTCACTGACAATAACTTTCAAAAGCTAAAAGTGGTGAGGACTTTTCCCAGGGTATTTCAACTCCTAATAAATCATAAAATCATAGAATGGTTCAGGTTGGAAAGGACCTTAAGGTCATCTAGTTCCAACCCCCCTGCCATGGGCAGGGACACCTCACACTAGACCATGTCACCCAATTTGAACATCTCTGCTGGCATTCAGGGTTGGATGCTGTTGTGAGCTGAATATGAGAGACGGCTCCCCATCCTGACTTGGAGTTTACATCCAAGTAGGAGAAAGTAAATCCCTCTATTCCCATCTCTGCTAACCCTAGGAAATCTCTCCCAGAAACACATGAATTCCCTTCTTTGTTTGGCCTGTTTCCTATCTATTAAGCAGAGGGGACTTCCGCTGTTTCTTTATGGTTTCTTTCATCTTTTAGTTTTTTTTTGGCTTCTATGCTCCGTTATAAATAAGATTTATAAGAGTTTCCTAATTATTTCTGATCTAACCCTTTAAAAGTTTCACATGATGGTGACACAGTAAGGAAATGAAAGAAGGAAGATGTATTTGTGAATTGATCTGGTCACCCTCAGGCTTTGAAGTGGGAAAAATTTAGGTCTAGGCAATCAATTTCTGATGTTAATGTTTCAGTCATGTATCTGGAGCCCCATTAGTGAAGGGGCAATCTGTCATAGGCTCTCCCTATATGAGATGCTTTGTGCCCTTGTTCTCTGAAGAGAGCTGTAAACACAGGAGGTAACTATTAAATTGAGGGTCTGAAAACACCACTAATAATGTTCATTAACAGCAAGAGAATTGCTTTTGGGTTTGGGTTTTTTTTAACGTGAAAGGGAAACAGAGAGGTTTGGGTTTATTGATATCTGCAAGATAAAAAACCCCAACCAAACAACTGTTAAGTCTCCAGATAAATATATTTTCTTGCAACATGAGATGTGTAATTCCATGGAAACAAACACACAGACATAAACTGGAAAATGCTTGGGGGCGTTTTTAACTCATCAGCATAGCAAAAAGGGAAAGTAAGTATAAATGTCACAGAAGCTATAACCAAAATTAAGTGAGCATGCATTGTGTTTAAATCTTACGGATAATGTGCTAAACATTAAGTTGCATACTAATAACACACAGCACACATTTTAAAGTGGTAACACACAAATCAGATGAAAAGAACAGAAAACAATTTAGTACCATAATATAAATTATGATCATATTAATGTGGATCTGTATCTGGTGCAATTCCTGCTCACATTTTTAGGAGGCTGTTGATTAAGAAACTATGACATTAGTCCAATTCTTCTAAATTGCAAGCAAAACCCAAGGCGGCAGTTGTGTGTGAGAAGGATTTAACCTCTGCAAAATCCCACTGGGCACATTAGACAGACAAAGTTTACTAAAACTGATGTCAGATTACAGAAATAACTATTCTAGCAGCTATTCTTCTTGCTGATGCACTTTGGCAGCGTTGTTTCATTGTTAATATCATAGGATAGAGTTGCGGTAGCTTCCCCATGGGAATTCCGCTGCAACCTCAATTATTAGCATAAACAGCTGAGTTACTGCCAGGTTTGGTGACCTGCAAAGAGCTGCTGCAAGCTCACTCAAGCTTGGAAAGCAGTGCTGTCCTGTAAATGACTTGCTGATAATTTGTCCTGGCCTTTCGTACCCCCGGTGCAAGATTGGAATAAAGGAAGCTAATAATTACATCTTTTCCTCCAGATGTGATGGTGGAGCCTGTGGGCAGGCGTATTGCTTGAATCTCATTTGCTCAAATTGATTTGAATGTTATGGGGTCTTTTTAATGAGTAGGACTGGTTGGCTGCTGCCAGAAACATAGATGCATACATGGAAAGGTGGCAGTAATTAGTTTTTATGTGTGAACCACACAGGGTCTTTCTTCATTTTTCTCTCAACTCCTGCACCAGAAAGACCATGTTTTGAAAGACTTTTCATAATTCCTAGATAGAAACTAGTGAGGAGACACTCCAAAAGCCCTTCTCAAATCTTTAGCACAGGTAGATCCATGCTACGTGATGCTACACAAGGCTGGACTCTGGCCCTCTGAGTCTTGACAATCAGGCAGCAAGCCACAAGTCGAGCATTTGTTCCAACACAGGATCTGTGAAAACCTTTTTTGGCTTCCAAATTCCTACATTTTCCTGCCTATGAAGCTGTCATACACCTGGAGCAGCTTGATTCTGCAGCATCTATTTCCTGCAGAAATGCTTGTAAAGAAACTTGAAGTTATCTTTCTCAGGCACTGAACTTCTGATTCAAACATTTCCAGCATCATAACGTGCTGGGAAAGATACTCCGGGTATTCACAGCTTCTTCAGGCACTGTCTGTCATATTCGGATTCAGATATGCTGTAATTTATTAACTTTCCTTCTGCATATGTTGTGTGTCTCTAGCAGACCTAGTTTGGGAGGAAAACTTTATAATATGAGTTTGCAGAATGCTTTTTGCAAGCATCTCTAAAATAATAAGGGTTTCAATCAAAGAGAAGTGATAAGAAAGGAAAAGGTGGAAGAAGAGTGAATTTGCTGCAAAGTTCAAAATGTTTCCAGCAATTACTCACAGTTTCCCAGTGCATCCAAGTGTTGCAGTGTGAATTACGTCTTCAAGCAGTTCTTGAGCTTTAACAATACAGATTTTCAGATATGTTTGTTTATGACTGGGGCTTACTGCATAATGCAAATAATGTAGCAATACAGCAAGCGTGAAGCATGGCATAAAAAATACGATTAATGTCAAGCTCACAGATCCAGTGTCTGTGTGATGTGTCCTCAAAGCGCCCTTCGCCTCAGAGTTACACATTTGATATCAGAAAGACATAGCCTAATTTTCATTATCTTTGAATGCTCAGCAGCGTTTAATAAGAATGAAAGTTACGCATGCATTTTCTCATAAAGATCAAATCTTGCTTGGGAAACTCAGTAGTTTTCTTCATTGGCTTTTAATTCTTTCGTTAAATTAGCAACCAAAGAAAACATAGTAGTGATAGTTTGAATTAAAAACAGCAGCAGTGTTTGATACTGTGCCTTACAAAGTCTTGCTCTAAAAATTAATTCATAATAGCTTGGGCATAAAAAATGCTATGCAAATTGAAAACTGCAAGGCTTAAGCATAACCAAACTGGACATGTATAATGTTTTCACAACCAAAAAGCCTTTTCTTCTCCATGGGAAAACTTTCCAAAACACAGTAATTCTTTGTAGTGCTGTGGTCTGGACATGGGAACTCAAGACTCTTTAGAAAATTTTATAGTCTCTGTGACTGTTCCAGACACACAGCCATAGTATGGTTTCCTATACTAGTGAATTCAGATAAATCAATATTGCCCGACCCCGTAAGGAGTTCTAGATTTGCCAGGATTCTGGTTTTTGCAGCACCTTCAGGTGTTTGACAGATACGCAGCTTTTTCTCATTCATTTTTCTTGCTATTTCAAAATCCCCTACATGAGATTCCTCTACTTGATCCTGCGTGAATTTAATAGAATTATTGTTGATATCATTTATAATTAGCATAAATAAATAAACACATTTTATGCACAGAGTGCCAAGTCTTTGGGCATGTTCTTCTCTTCTCTTGTCTGCATGCCTGAGGAGGACCCCTGATTTTCAAAGGAAGAGCCTTTACAGCAGCCCCCTTTGAAGTACGTAAAGATACTTTAGAAATGCAGGCATTATTAATCACTATTTTGTCACTGAACTGCTGAAATTTTTCTGCATCTCCAGAGCCTGTGGCAATAAGACTCGTGTTCTTCCAGTAGCAAGTATACCTTAAGACATATATATCTTTGCAGTTAAATACACTTTATTATGAATATATATCAAATTGAATATGTATTTTCAGGTGTAGTTGTTTTGAGCAGTGATACGTTGCAATGCAGTAATAATGACTTAAGCAAATAAAAAATATACTACTCACCTTTGAAATGTTTGCAATAATACTCGCTCCCTTCTGTAATGTAAATAAGGCAGGAGACTGTATGGATAGCCAACACTCCAACCTGGTACAGAGTACAACAGGACAGATCTTCCCAATGCCAAAGAGCAGGTTTCTTTTAACAGAGTTCAATGATTGATGTTAACTGCTTTCAATTAAAGAGGCTTTACCTAGAGGAAAAGGCTAACTAACTGCTTTGTCTGCAGGGATGAGAAAACAAACATTGTATTCCTAAACAAGTATCCTCCCGGAAAATAGAGAGGAAGGGAAACTGTCAAGAGGACAATAGTTTTGCCCTTTCATTGTAAGGCCCAGTGACGAAAGGGGTGAATTCTTCCTGAAACTGGGGACTGACTTTTTGACCTCCAGAAGCAGTTCGGTATTAAGCTCATCTGAAGGCCCATCATTCAGATAGAGGACAAGTTTGGTGGGGCTGGACATGGAGCTGCATACACTCCTCTTCCCACCTGGAGACCTCGCTATGAGCCACCTCAGGTTGCTCAGTTTAGGGATGATGCTAAGGAACATCTCAGGGATTAGAGAAGTTTTGGAAAACAGGAGTTTGCTGTGACTAAGAGATTGTCGAATGTGGGCAGATATTTATTAGAACCCCTATTTGAAGTTTGTTCATCAATGAGATCCCATGTGGAAAAGAGCCAACAGTGAGGAAAATTGCCAGTATGTTTTTATCCACATTTTTATGGAGTCTGAGACTTGTTCAAATCAAGATCCCACAAACGTGCAGCCGTTGGTGCCTCCTATTCCAATTACCTTAGATACAAGGCTTGGAGGAAAGCTCTAAAGATGGATTTTTCCATGGCTCTAGCATTTATCAGAATGTACTGATTACACAGATGCCCTTTGATGAAAATCTGTGGGCTTGCCAGCTTGGTGAAAGCAGTCACACATTAGCTGTGTCTGCACCCAGAGCTGTCAGGACAGAACCAAGCTGAGCTACAGAGGTCATTCAGCCATCTGCTAGGCTCTCAAATGGATTAATTTCTCTGGTGCAGTCCTGTCTATGCCTTTGGGGCTCAGCTACCTCTATGGCTACAGGTGAGCAGCTCATGAGCTGCATGAGTGACAGGAGCCTTGCTAGAGGAGAAGCTTGCTTAAGTGGGACATGGCAAGGCAAAATTATAAGACACTGCTTCCCACATCATCTTTGGTGGTGTTCATTCTTAGGTCTTTCTGTGAACACTTTGAGTCACACTCCACTGATTCCAGCTGATAGTCTTCAGTTCCATAATATACAGCCTCTTTGATACGATGTGTAGCTGAATGACTTGCAAAAATGGACAAGGAATGCATTGCTGCTTTGTTGTTGCAAGTGGCAAACCTTACTTGACGTGGGAAGTTTCCCTAGCCAGCATAGGGCAAACAACTTATTCATGGGAAATGCTCAATAATAGCCACTCTCACCAGAATTCAGTTCTCGGGTCCACAGATTTACACACTGCTGATCAGCAACACCTAAAGCCAGTTCTGCACTGAAAACCTTTCCATCTAACACTTCAACTGCCACTTTCAAACACTGAATGAACACTTGACTGTGCTGGCTCTGCCTGAGTGTATTTCACTACCTAAGATATGCTTGAGGAAACCACCTGAAAGACATTCATCCCTTCTATCCCAGCCAACATTTCAACCATTGTGGCAGTCTACCTCTAACCCAGAATTTCTACCCTGTCCCTGAACAATCTTCTTGCCCCACGTGTTTCCATGAAAATTTTCCATGTTTATGAATCCACATTTCTCATGAGAAACTGTTTCATCAAAACATTCCCTATCAGCTGCAGTTTTGTTTCACTTCAAAGACAAAAGCTCTGGCAAGACCTGCATGATGGGAAATTTTAAAGTCACATGTCTTGCCTCAGAGATTAAAAGGAGCCATTCTGGGGAGTTTTGTACATAACACATAATGTCCAGCATTAAGTATTTGAGGTAAACCACATTAAACCAAAAGAGCATCAATGGTATGTAACATTTAGCGCTGCCTGAACTGTGACACAGAACTGTCTTTCTCATCATAAACTGTTGTGTCACCAGTGTTGAATGTTTAGAGTATATGGCTTAAACCTGTATACTTGCTAAACTCCCCTTATTCGCTTGCAAATGAAACAGTGTGTGTGTTGGGAATAGGGGGGTGTTAGCTGTTGCCGTGCTAGACTTCTTGTGTGTTTGTCTGAGTAGGGACAGTACAAAAGATGTTTGGCTCTGTCTAGAAATCTGGATATGGCTCTTATTCTGGACAGATGCTGACTCCCACACCATGTGGGACAGGGACCTGGCCACTCTGACTGGAGAGGCAAAGATAGCCATATGCCAGGTTACTCATGTCCTCACCATGTCTTGGAGGAAAATACACCTGCCAAGGCAAGTGGAAGCACACCACTGTCAAAAAGGGTATATGACAGTGAGGTACCCCCGCCGTATCAAGACATTTGAAATTGTTCATCTATGTCTGATCAAAGTCATAGTTTTGCTGGTAAGTGGCTGGAGACTGTGACAGGGGAGACAGACCTTTGTGTTGGGTACACTGAGGACATAGCTCTTAATGGCTCACCCTCATGGAAAGTACTACCAGGATAGTTGTATTAACACTCTAACAAAAGTCAAGTGGACTCTTTTCTTCAACGACAAGTTTATTATCCATGCTAAGATAAGAATTAGTGTTCTTCACCATCTTACCTGCAGTTACATCACAGTTCACATCTTACAGAAATGGATCAAGCTACCTCTGGCATATCCAAGCAGTTGTCCAAGGCTCCCTACAGCTTCAGACACACATCTATTTCATGTTCACAGGACTTTCTGTCAGCTCTCACAAAAAAAGAGAATTATTTATTTACAAAAGTGAAAAACAAGCTAGATTTTGAAATGTGTACGTGTATGCTGTAGATCAGTGTACCAGCCCAGTCTAAGCTCTCAGAAATAGTGCTAAGCCTTTTATCTCTAAACCAGGCTACCTCTGATAAAACCTTTTGGTCCAGTGTGTGTGCGATTTGTGCTACTTTAAATCTGATGATATCGCAGCTCCCTCTGTGGACTGTCATTCCAAGCATAGAGCTAGAAGATGTTAAACAGCAGCTACAGAGATTAAGCATTTAAAATCAACAGGTCTAGATAACCTGCACCTGATTTTTAAGACAGCTAAGTGAAGATAACTGAGGAGCACAAATGGTGATACTCAGCATACTGGAAAACTTCTAGCAGTTCCCAGAAGACTGGAAGGAAATCAATGGCATGTCAGTATTTTAAAAACCTGTAGCAGGAAGCTTGGATATTGCAAGCATATCTGTCCTGGGTTCAGCAGTAGCAGTCATTTTTTTCTCCTTCTTAGTAGCTGGTGCAGTGCTGTGGTTTTGACTTTCAG